>CM057449.1:1673407500-1673697500 GCA_016271365.2 Neoceratodus forsteri | reverse complement strand
GTGACTCCAGGTCTGTCATGTTTGTGTTCTATGGAATAATAAATAGGCATGAATAAATATGGTTATCAAACATATACAAATGCATAAGGTGTTTTGTATTTATTTATGCACGTACGTATATATGTATGTATGTATTAGTGCTGTGTGGAATTTCCAAATTCCAATGGAATGAATTCCACCGAAATTCTGCTGAATAAAAAATGGTGAAATTCTGCCACAGAAAATAGTTTGGGAATTATTTTCCACAGGAAAAATGCTGTTCCGTAGAATATTGTTCTGCTGATGTCAATATTTTCCACGGAAATTGTTGTAGAATGATTTTCCGTGGAAGAAATGCTGTTATCCTGAATATTATTCCATGGATCACAGTAGGCAGAATTCCTCAGAAGAAACAGTGAAATTCTAACTGCAGGATGGTCATTCCACACTAATTCAGCCGCACTAGTATGTACAGAGAAGCCCACCAGGATGAAGTGCAGTGTTGCAGAATTCTGCAGTAGAGGTACTGCAGCAAACAATGCAGTTTCAATGGGAGTTAATCCCTTTTGTCATGCAGTAAACCTGTGACACTGCACATCATCTTAGTGGGCTTCTTCATATGTATTCATTCATTTAGTTTTTATTTACCAGATGGGTGGACTAGACAAGACATGTGTCTATGTTCAGGCACAACTTGAGAGAATCACAAAACAGGGGGTAATTAGAAACATTTTACAGGATACAGGCTGACACATACAATTGCATACCAGTAAACACAGAAATACCCAAAGGAGCAAAACTATGAACTATACTAACTTGGAGACATAGTGCAGGGTTTGGGGCAGTAAAACAACAGTAAAACACAATAACATGATGAACAGAAGTTAAAAACATAATACAAAGCACAAAACAGGTGTATGCTTGGAGTTTATGAGCAGCAATACAATCATGTGCAACAGCTTAGATGATTTACTGATATTCCAATGCAGTCTATGGACAATTACAGACAGAGGCCCTGGGAAGGAAGCAGTGATACCCACAGTTAAAAGTTAGACTAGAACACAGCTGGATGGAAGCCTGGATGGAATGCCAAACTTTGGGGGCTGAGTAGGAGAAGGACAATTATTTTAATTTGGCTTTGGTCTTCAGGATAGTTAAAGAAACAGGGGCATTGGACCTTAGAAGATAAGAAATGCTGTCAGGTATTAGGAGCTAACAGAGGTATGAAGGGGACTGTTTAGTCACCACATTAAAAACCACACCACATATAATGAGGTTATGCAAGGCAGGTGGAGGGGTCCAGCCAAGTTTGGAATAAAGAGTACAATGCTACGTGAATCTTGTGCATCTATGTGCATACTGCCATAAAACCTGTCTCCCCCCCGTTGCCCTCCGACTAGCAGTAATATCCTCAATACTGTCCCTGGTGGACTACGGCCTACTTGTTTACGGTGCGGCTGACTCGACCACCCTCAACAAAATCCGCATTGTCCTGAATAAGGCATGTAGGCTTATTACAGGGGCCCCCAGGCTCACTCACACATGTCAGCTATATGACTTGGCAAGGCTACTAAATCTGGATGAGCGACTTCAATACCAAACCAGCCTCATTACAAAAAAACCCTTCTCGGGCTATCCTCCCCTGGGCTGACAGCCTCCATCCGCCAAGTCAAACCCTTGATTAATACCCAAACCTCCTGCAAAATCACCCTTCTGATCCCTAGAACCAGGACAAGCCATGGACAGAGATATTTCTGTTATAGAGCCCCAGCCTGGTTTAACGCACTCCCACCAGCCATCTCTGACACCACTACTATCTCCACCTTCAAAACCACACTGCGGAACCAGCTATTTAATGCACGTGATTGCACCTGTCACTAGTCGTGACTTAGTCCACCACATACTGACAATGCTCCGCATGAGCGGCACCACTGTAACTAGAATGGTTCCTTCGCTCTACAAATATTTGTAAATATATATGGCTGTCAATTTAATTGGTTGTCATTTTATTACAGCTTGAAACTCTGTGATGTAACAATGAGCCTGTAATATAATGTATTTGTCCTCAATGTGATGTAACAACGAGCTTGTATTGTAATGTATTTGTCCTCAATCTGACAAGGTACCTTTGAAAATGAGCCTCTGGCTCAAAGGTTGTAAACTGATGCTCAAATAAATAAATAAATAAAATCTTTTAATGGTGTGACAGGGTTGAATAAGACTGTCCCATTTGTTATGCAGAAAAGAGTTAAAAGCAAGACTCTGTTCTCTCTGCTCCTTTTCTGTTTCTTGTCTGTCTGATTGCGCAATAAAATTTTCTTGTAAGACCTAGGAACTAATCACTCTGACAGTCTCAGGATCCTCCCTCCCTCTTCCGCTATCTGCCTACCTTCACTTGCTGTTTATATCTTTTCTTCCCCTTCCTTATCTGTGGTTATGCAAATATACATAAATCTTTGTGTGAAACTGTTTTCGTGAAACTGGACAACTTTCTAAGTGTAGTAAAGCCACTGAGAGGCAATTTTAAATCAAGATGTAAAAATGTATATATATTGTTGAAATGATAGCAGAAAGCTATTTGGAATGCAGGGGTTTAACAGTGAGATGCAGTTTGACCCCCACAAACACTTTTGCATAGTTGTCAACAGGAGATTAGTTCTGGGATACCGTGTTCTAGTTTGTTGCACCTGTAAGGAAAGAAACTGACAACGTTTTGGGACATTTTGTGAGAAACAGGATATCTGTTGAGTATGCAGAAGTTAATTGCCAGGAAAATACATTGGGTCCTATGCACTAATGGGGCACAGTGGCTATGCAGAATATATCTGGGGCACACAACCACTCCACACCCTATGCCCCCCACACAGGATGCACTATGGGGGGCATGCAGCACATATGCATCTGATCCCCCGGCTGCACAAAGAGCAATGCACCTGGGGAAGGGGTGGGCTGGCACTATGCACCATGCACCAAGGCACATAGTGCATCCGTAGGGAGGCACAGTGGAAAGTCGGCCACACCATGGAAGATCCTGCTGTAACTGCAGTATGTGGCCAAGCCCATGCATTGACAGGGTCCCCCCCAGCCTCAGCAGCAAGAGAGCTGCCCACCACTCAGCACACCAAGACACCCCAGTCCTGGTGGCATCACAGCAGTCCTCCACCTGACAGTGCCTCTATCCTGGCTGGCATGACAGTATCACTCCCTCCCACTGGTGCAGCTGCCCCTGCACCATTGTGTGCCCCGATGCCCCCCAACAGTTATGTGATCTGGCCCCCCACATCACCAATACCACCACATCCCCAGCCCCATACCTGCATGCCAATGTCCCGAGATGGCCGGCGGCACAGCCCTGCACATACCCCTATGGCCGCTGACCATCTGACTTATGTAGGTGTGTGCAGCTGATGCACACCCACATATGTCAGATGGCTGGCAGCCGTGGCCATGTGTGGAAGGCTGTGCTGTCAGCCATCTCATGGGGCACTGATACATATGTACGGGGGGGGTGGGTGTGCTGTGTGTTGGGGAGGATGATGGCCAGTCAACACGCCAATCAGGGAGACCATGGGCAGATGCAGTCACCAACAGGGAGGTCCCAGGTTGTTGCTAGGTTACTACAGTCCAGGGCATGGGAGGGATTGGGATATCAGTATGGGTGGTGACCCTGCAGTGTAGCAGGTGGGTGGGGGGCTGCCAACCAATGGTCTGACATCGGGACAGGTGCTCATGGGTCCTGGTGCCTGTGGGGCACATTCACTCCCTGTCCAGGATGGGCATCTAATTGGATTCCTGGCCAGACCCACAGCTCTGCCCCAGGCCACCCTGTGAAGTCCTGCACACTGGGGGGGTGGTGCCATGGACAGGTGTGCATCCATTGTGCATACCCCGGGTACACACCTGTCAATGGGTGTGGAGCTGCACATGTGGGTTATGCACCTTTGGCATGTAACCTGTGCCCATTCGTGCATAGGGGCCAATATACATTAAGAAAGCAATCTTTTGTTGGAGTGAGAGTGAGATTTGAAATTGAAAAGAAACCCTCAGAGGAAGGACTTTATTTTCTCTGTACTGCCTTTGTAAAAGAGCTATCATACAAGCATACTAGACGCCAGCAGATTAGGCCTATTGGTCCATCAAGTCTGCTCATGCTTCAGCACCCTAATAGGGTACTGTAGCCCTCTATCTATCTCTTTCCACTGTTACTCCATCCCCCAGTCCTGCCCCTGAGCAAACCAGCCTCTGCTTCACCCCTTGCCTATACCTGTCCCACCCTCTCTTGAATCCCTCCACTGTAGGTGCCTGTACCAGCTCCCTGGGTAGCGCAGTCCATGGTTCCACCACTATCTCGGTGAAATACCTCCTCTTTTCCCCCCCAATCCTGCCACCCTCAATCTTACAACTGTGTCCTCTGGTGATTCCACCCTCTTCATGAAAAAATTTATTTTTTATTTTATTGTTATTGATAATAATATGCTACTTGTAAATTTTATAACTGCTCCTCATTTTCCTATGCTTCCCAACCTTTACCTCAATGACAGGTGGCCAGGGTGAACTTGTTTATACTATTATAAGCAACATTTCACTTTTAGGGGACAGTCTTGGAGGCTAAGTAGTAAACGACCATCCCATATGTCAGTTTGGGTAGTAAAATGCCACAGACAATGGCAATACAGGCTTTTGGGGTAAGGTTGTCTGATTT
Source organism: Neoceratodus forsteri (assembly GCA_016271365.2). Classification (NCBI taxonomy): domain Eukaryota; kingdom Metazoa; phylum Chordata; order Ceratodontiformes; family Ceratodontidae; genus Neoceratodus; species Neoceratodus forsteri. The sequence continues at coordinate 1,673,692,819 of CM057449.1, read as the reverse complement.
AGAAGGAAAGCCCCAACCTAGTGCTCACTGCCTTACAGACTGCAAAGATGTGTGCTAAAAAGTTCAGCAATGTGTCTAGCATGACTCAAAAATAGTTAAATGAGGAAACAGTGGTATGCCAGGATCCATTTACCCCACAGACTGTTAAGGGAGTATGGCACATTTTGTCTTTTGGAGCTGAGTCAAAGGGAATGGCTGGAGTCCTAGTAACATTCATAATGAACCTATCTGAGTGATGCCTCACTTGAATGGACTGAAGGTCAGAAGAGAGTTGGGAATTTATGTCCAAGACGTTGACAAGGCTTGTGTAAAGGATGAGGTCATCAGCATATAGGATGGGCATACAGTACTTGAGACCAGTCTGAATTGAGTTTATGTGTAGGGAAAAAAAGTCCTACCTCTTGCTCTTTCTACCACCTATGGTACCATGTAATTCCCTTGGTAAGCAAACATTTGCCCAGTCTTACCATGAAGTAGCAGTGAGCAAAAGTTGTTGTTCCACCTTAGCGGAACTTCCGTGAAATTTGACAACTTCCGAGGAAGTTTCTAAATTTCCACCTCTGGCGGATCAGAAAACTTTCAAATGTTTTGGGCAAAATTTTGGCCTGTTCCACTAGAAGGAAAAAAACAAACAACTTTATCTGGTGTCCAGTGACCCCCTCCCCAGCCCTGCGCCTAATAAAAATAATAATTCCCTGGTGGCTAGCAGTTCCTCACCCTACCCGATCACTTGCCTGATGTGTAAATGAAAAAAACCCTGGTGGCTAGCAGTTCCTCCCCCTACCTGATCACCCACCTGATGTTTAATAAAAAAATCCATGGTGGCTAGCATTCCCTCCACCCACCCGATCACCTGCCTGACCTTTAATAAGAAAATCCCTGGTGGCTGGCAGTCCCTCCCTGTCACCCAATCACCTGTCTGACCTTTAATAAGAAAATCCCTGGTGGCTAGCGGTCCCTCCTCCCACCTGATCACATGCCCAGTTTTTAATAAGAAAATCCATGGTGGCTAGTGGTCCTTCCCCCCACCCGATCACCTGCCTGACCTTTAATAAGAAAATCCCTGGTGGCTAGCAGTCCCTTTTACCACACAATCAACCATCCAACCTTTAATAAGAAAATCCCTGGTGGCCAGTGGTCCTTCCCTCTAACCTGCTAGCCACCAGGGATGTTCTTATTAGTGGCTGGGCTGGTGATTGGGTGGGGGAGAGGGACTGCTAGCTCAAGAATTTTCTTATTAAAGGTCAGGTGGATGATCAGATTGGGGAAGGACCACTAGCCAACAGGGAATTACATTGGCCATTAAGTGGTACCAGCGCACCAGCCGGGGAAATACTATACACCAGTGAAGCAATCAAGTAAATAGTACAGTTAGGGTGCAGGGCAGATGGAATTTCTTTTTCCGAACTTTTGCAGAAGCGAAAGTCTGACTTTCAGTTAAATTCCACCTGCAGTTCTTTTGCACACCTCTACCATGAAGGCCTTTTCTGTCCTTATAGCTGCTGTCTCTGCTGGTAGGCTGAGCCATAGTCTCACCACTCTCTGGAAGAAGAAGGTCCTCCAGACGTCATCCCTGAGTGTACCACCTCTAAGCATTAGGACATGTCCCCACATTCTGCTGGAGGACACCAGATGAGACATGTTTGTCTGTTCTATGTTGTTGATATGCTTGAGAATGCAGAAGGCTAAGATCATCTCCCCTATTAGCATTCTTTTCTCCAAAGAGAACATGTTAAGGGTTACCAGCCTTTCTTCATAGCTTTTGTCTCCAAAACACCTGATCATTTTTGTGGTCCTGCACTGTAACTTCTTGACCACCTGAAAGCACTTTTTGAACTGAGCATCCATGAACTGCACACAGTACTCTAGGATGGGGTCTCGTCAGGGCGGGATGATTTCCTGTTTCACAGAATGGGAGTGGTTTATTAGTTCATTGTGCCTGTTACCCCTGTAAATGAGCATCTTTTTACTCAATTGTATTATCCTAATAAACTGAATTGAATAAATTGAACGTATTTAAAACTGTGACTTTCCTACTGGTAAAAACCACACAGTACACTGAGCACCCACAAACCAAGACCACACAAAATGGTTAATAAAAATATATTACCATTTATTTCGTAAAATAGTGCAGCAATTTTCCATCACTTGCAGTGCAGATGGAAAAACCTTCAGAAGCTACAATCACCAGAAGAACTAAACGGTTTCACCTGGGAACTCCAGGCTTCTTCAGAGTCTACTGGCCCACTATTTATTATTCTGTTCATGCCCTTATCACTGGTGCTGTCCTCACACTGCCAGGTCATCTCCCAACCCTGTCTTTCCAATCTCTGTCATTTACACATCCTTCATTGTGTCCATGGAGAAAGTTTTTGTTTCCCTCTGTGCAGGATTCCATTGAGGATAGAGGCAGGTCCCACAGGTCCATGAAGACTGGAAGGATGGTGGGCAGCTGGGTAGATATAGGCTGAGAGGAGGCATCATCCTACTTGTACAGGCATATTTCCAGCTTGGATTTCTCATGTCCTCTGGGAGTCTGCTAGCAAGGACATCATGGGATGCATGTGCATGCAAGGTGTATTAGTGTGCTAGTTTCAGGTATTATCCCCCTAACCATTTTGTGGCTCAAGCTGTACCATCCTTTCTGGTCACCCAGGTAGGGGTAAGATATCCCAACACAAAAAACAGGCACACTTGGATAGAAAGGAATGAGCAGTATGCATGCCACTATTCAGAGTGCAGAATGTATTTAAATCTATGTCCCACACTGTGACATGAAATTGAAGAATCAGACATCTTTTACAAACTAGACAAAAAGAATGACAAACTGAAGTGCAAGTGCATACCTCAGAACTGCTCAGATCAAAAACTGCCCCGGTGTCTGCTCAACAAAAGCTATGTCAGGAGCTGGAGATAGTTGATTCTGACTCCAGGTTCACAGGCCATGATGAATAACATCATAATTACATGATCAGTAATTGAAAATTACTGCATCCTCTCAACTGGTATGGCCCCTGTTAATGCTATAATATATACTCAGTGGGGTACTATTGTTGCAAAACAGAGAGCCACACATATTGAATTAATACCCAGACAAAAACATGGTATAATGCAAAGTGCATAACAATACCAAAAAGAGTATATGTATGGATATGCTAAAATTCCTTAAAAATCATTAATATTAAATATCAATTACTAAAACATCTCAAACATGGAGAATGTTAAGCCATAAAATAATTTTCCAAAATTGAAAGAAAATATTTTATTTAATCTAGTAGCCCAAATACCAGATAGTAGTGTATTAAATATTTATTATACAAGTGACTGATGAATGTATAGATTTCAGTTATGGACAATTAATGTGGTATAATCAACCACTGCCATTAAAAAAATATTATAGCATAGATGAAATATTCTCAAAAAAATTATGAATATTACACCCAAATATAATAGAAACAATATAAATCTGATTATTATATTAAATATTGGACCAACTGGATCCAAGGATGAATATTGTTAGGTTTTAGCAAAGGGCTAAAATGTCCCTACTCTATTAATATTGCTAATGGTTGCTGTACAACACCAATTATTATAAGGGTCTCAGGAATGCAGAAATATGATTGATTGTCCTCATTCTGAGACCCTTATGTTATTATCCTTATTAATGTACTCGTGCAGCCTGATTACATGTGCATTGATTCACAAGGCAAGGTCCTACTTGCCCTGCCAGCATTCCATGGGAGGAACTTACGTCCACCATTATAGCAATGCCGAAAGTGGTGAGCATTCATAAGCCACTGGTAATCAAGACTATATGGTAACCCCCAACCCAGCTACTTTTTACCTTTTCTTTGTTTTCACAGTAGAATAAATCTGGCTACTGTAAAAAAAAAAAAAAAACACAGCAAAGGTACACAACATAACTGTACATCAGATAGTGTTCCTGCTCCCCCTTTGTGAGTGCCCGTGACTTCTCCCACCTGTGTCCTCATCTCCATGGTGAAGGGCTAGATCTTGTAGCATTAGATCCTCCTGTGCTATAGTGTGTGTAAATATCTGTTTCTCATCTCTACATGTTTAAGCAGAGAAGTGTCATTTGTGTAAATGCTCCATCGATCACACTGTCTGTGACTCTGAGTTGAGAGTTACATCACAGGTCCGTGTAACACTGATAGCTTGAGTGAGCAGAATGCAATGTATATTTCAAGGCAGCTGGAAACAGATACATATTAGCTTAACTATCTCTTTACCCATTTCATCTTAATATTTTAGAAGGGAAGAATGGGGGAAAAAGTGGCAGTTTAGAAATAACTTATGTAGCTTCATACTTATTTACAGTAACTCCCACCCTAAAAGTAGCAGATCCCTTACCTGAAAATATTTCACAGGAAGATATGTTTCAGTTAACTGTTGCCTTTAGTTGTTAAAAAAAATAACCATATTTGGCTCCATGGATCGGACACCTGAAATGCTGTCACTTCCCTAATCATCCTGCATGCTCCACTCTCATACGTTTCATGATGACAGAAAATGAAGAGCGTGGGGGCGTGCTCCATAGAGTTGAATGGGGACAATTTCACATGCATTTTATTTACATTGAGTTCTGATTATAACACTAACAATGACCCTTTTAGTCAAGCAGTGTGCTTATGCTGTTAAAATCAGAACTTTTAATGGCAATACAACATGTGAAAACATCCCCATTCAACTGTATGAAGTGTGCCCCCATGCTCCTCATTTGCTGTCATCACAAAAGGTACAAGCATGGGGGGACATGTCAGCTGATTTGAGAAGTGGCAGTGTTTTGACTGCTGGCTCAATAGAGCCACATACAATCCATTTTTTATCAAGTATATGCAAAAGTTAGTTAAAAAATACGTTTTTGCCAACTTTAGGCCAGGCAACAGTCCTATGTTTGGGGTTGGGTTAGTCTGAAGTAGACATTCAGGTTTTTCGGTGCCCATAAAAAATAAATAATAAATAAAATAGAGGTAACATCAAACATTGTCACTGTCTCAGTGTTGTTTTTTTTTTTCAGACAGACAAAATGTGTTACAAAAGCGACAAGCCCAGCAGTTATTTTTACAATGAAAACAATCTCAAATGCAAATAATGGCACTTCATTATTACTTCAATAAGAAAACTTTTACTTAGGAGTCCTAAACCTAAAATAGCATACTTCACCAATTATAGACAAATAACAACACAGAGAAAACCTCCAGGGGGATTCCACATCAAAGGTATTTGACATTCTTGACATGGAAGAAGAAAGAGAGGACACATTGAGAGAAGTGTATTTCATAAAGGAACAAAAGGAAACATTTGTTTATTATGATTATGTAATTTACAAAGAACTGCTACTGTAACCTAACAAAATAAATTTGTTTATTATGATCACATATAATTTACAAACCACTGTTACTGCATGCTAACAATAGAAATTCATTATGAAGTGGAATGATAATGCATATCCATAGCTGTGAAGTAAGATTATGAGCAGCTAGAAGCACAAGGCACATGTGTTGGGCTCACTAAACAGTTTAATAAAGGAATAATGCACTCCAGGGTGTGTGTGTTGTGTTGGGATAATGTCTCACCTCAGGTGGTTGGTCATGAGGCTGCAGGCCAAGTGCATTCAACAGCTGAGAACTGATGTTATCCCAGCAAGACACACTCCCTGGAGTGCATTATTCCTATTATTTTCTATTTATTTAACAAATTGGAAAGACCTTTGAGCCAAGGGCTCTTTTACAGAGGTTCCACGTCAAGTCACAAGAATAGCAAATTACAATGGTTTCAGTAAGTAGTACAACATCAGGAAAGTAATTACTTAAACAAAAGAACAATATGGCTAGATAAATATTGTGTGATGTGCAGCCAGTGGCCTTGTCTGAGGAAGGGTGATAGGGCATACAAGGATAGAAAGTACAAGGGGTGAATTTGGGGTGGAAGGAGCAAGAAAAGAGCAAGGAGGGAGATTCCACAATGAAGTTTAGCAGGAAAACCCATGGGGTGGGGGGGTAAAGGGAGAGAACAAGGTGAGGAAACAAAGCAGAGAGGGGGGAAATGGGAGTTGAGGGGTGAAGGAAGGGGGATGAGGTAGGATGAAAAAGGGGGCAGGAATGGAAAAGGGATAAGGGATGAAGTGCTGTGAGTGGAATAGCACAGCAGCAGCATAGGGCTATACAAGGGCAAATGGTAAAAGAGGTAGGTCCCAGTGCATTTAGCTGTCAGCAGAGATTAGGTATAGCAGTCACAAGATGTTCTGGAAACTAAGAACTGATGCAGCTTCCACTTAAAAGGTCCCAAGGTTGCAGTCATCGCAATCTCAGGAGGAAGGGAATTAAATAAATTAGCAGCTCTAACTGCAATGGAATGCTGTCGGAGTGAGGTTCGACAGTGAGGAAAATTACAAGTTTGGCTCACAGAACTTTGTGTTTTCCGAGTGCCCCAGAAGGGACTGAAAAACTGAAGGGAACCTGGTGGTAGGAGACCAAGATCTGCCTTCTTAGCCAAAAGGCAGGCTTGATATTCAATGCGAGCCTTGAGTTGAAGCCAGTCTGCTTCTTCGTAAAGGTCACAAGTGTGAATACGATATGCTACACCAGTTAGTAGATGGCATGCCTTATTCAGAGCTGTGGTGAGCTGATGTAGAGTTGTGTCTGTGGCAGAACCATAAATGACCAATCCATAGCCAATAATAGACACAATTGAACTTTGGATAGCCAATCTGAAGGCTTCGGTAGTAAGGCAGTGTTTATGCCTGTGTAGAAGGCCTAGGCGAATGTTAACTACCTTAGCAACATTCTTAACATGGTTGGAGTAGGAGAGCGTACTATCCAGAGTAACTCCTAGGTATTTAAAAGATTGAGTCTCATTAAGGATAACACCTGCACTGTTTTTAATCACCAATTGTTTGGCTTTGTGCTTGCTGTGGGTACCAACAATGGCTCCTTGCTTGCTGTGGGTACCAACAATGGCTCCTTTGTTGAAAGCTAAGGAACAATATAAAAAATACATTTTCCCTTACATTTTAACATTAAGATATAAAGTAGTCACATTCTGAATGCATCCAACACCTGAGAAGTGACATTATCTCAGTACAACACACACCCTAGAGTGCATTATTCCTATTACACAAAAGCTCCCAGGACCCACATCAGGTCTTGGGAAACCCAGGGCAGACTTGATGGACCTTTGGTCTTTTTCTGCCATCACTTTATTTTCTATATATCTAGTCCACTTTTTTGAAATCAGTTAACTCTTATTTTGGTAGTGGTTACAGCAGTATAACAGCTAATATGCTGATGTATGTACAGCAACAAGGAATTCTGGGTAGATTATAAAATTAACTTAAATTTTCCTTACTCAGCAGTGCAGTCTCCTATTATAACAGTGGTGACTGCAGTATGGCAATTAATATGTAAATGTATGTAGCAAGGCACTGTGTGTGTACAAAATTGAGCTGTCTTCCATTGTCTTTACTTGGAGGTGAAGTTCCCTATTTTTGTAGTGGTGAATGCAGTATAGCAATTAATATGTAGATGTTTGTAGCAATGCATTGTGGGTACAATATGAAGCTGTCTTCCATTTTACTTGCTTGGAGGTGCAGTCTCCTATTTTTGTAGTTGTTACAACAATATAAGATCTCAGATGTTTACGTTCAAAATAAAGCATTGTGCATACACTATATATAGTAGATGACAAGATTTCTTTACTGAAAGATTTAGTCTCCTATTTCTGTAGTGAGAACAGAAATATAATAACTGGTGACCCCCATTATCAACCCATTTTTGAGTACTTTAAAAAGTCGTATCAAAAAACTCGTATCAACCCGCAGATTGATATGACTTTTACAGTTGTGCACCGAGAATCCTGCAGCAGTCCAAATGGAGAACCATTTTCTTGCTGTCTGTGGGACTGACAGGGACAGAGACAAAAATAATGTTTTACAGGAATTTCGCTAAACTGCCTTTTAAGTGCGGTACCTTATGGTCATGGGTTCAAGTCTGGTAAGGTAGATCCGAAACACGTACTTTCACCACTACCCCTTACTATTTTCCCATGTTGGATGACGTTTCACTTCTGATCTGAGGAAGCAACTCTCGAGGATTTCTAAAACTGACAAAGTTGTCAGTTAATTTAAATGTAATTTACTAAATAATATAATAATTATTTGTTAGAAAGTAAGTTGTCTCCTGCTGATCTTATCAGAGAGAGTTACGTTTAAGTCACATGAACTTTCCCCTCGAACTGAAATTATCCTGAAGCATCTAGATGATGCAGCCACAATGGATTTAAACTTTTCCATGAAAGGAACATATAAAAAGGTATCATTAAATTGTTACTGCATTCTGTTTACTCCTCTGGATGTAAAATATGTAGTAAAATCTGCTTTGTCTGCTTTCTATTATAAGAAATAAAATGTATGTAGATGCTGCATATGGTGGGATTTCTGCTATGTACAAATGAGAACCATTTTTTTCTTTCACCAGTTATTACATAAAATAAAACATATGTAGGTGGTTGATATGGAGTTTTTTAACAAACCCTAAGTGTGTGATAATATTTAAACCTCTCGCTTCACTCTTGAGGTTTAGATATTATCACACATCTTGGGTGTGTAAAAAAACTCCATATCAACCACCTACATATGCGTTATTCTCTATATAGCATGACACATAAAAGCTAATATTGTTTTGTCCAAGGAGGAAACCTTTGAATGTGATATGACTCTTTCCAACAGGTTTAACAAATTCTTCATAGAATCTGGAAATTTTTTTGGAGGCTCTACTGGACCTTTTCCCGATTCTTGGAGTACAAATTTGGGTGACGGATATCAATTTGCATTTAAAGAAATAGGAAGTCATGAGGTTCTGGAACATCTTTTGGGGTTAAAATTGAGTAGTAGTAGTGGCCCAGATGGGCTGTCCTCCACAATGTTGAGATATGCGGCAACTCATATAGCCAAACCTTTCACATATGTGTTTAATCAGTCCATTACTTTGGGATGTGTTCCTGAGGGTTTAAAGTTGGCCAGGGTGGTCCCCATTCATAAAGGGGGATCCTGGCTATCTGTCCAACTACAGGCCAATATCTCTGTTGCCAGTGGTAAGTAAATTGCTTGAAAAATTGCTTTCTAGACAGCTTATGGACCATTTGGAGGGGAATGGGCTACTAGACCAGTGCCAATCTGGTTTCCGAAAACATTATTTATTTAGTTTTTGTTGACCAGGTAAGTGCTCTAGACAAATCCTGTCTATTTTCAGGCACGACCCAGGGAGGGGGCTACAGATGAATGCCAACTGTCCTTGAACCAGATTAAGCTGTTGGTGGTATTTTTAGTGAATGAGGGAAATTTGGCCAGGACACCGGGGAAATTCTCATACTGCATTACTGTCAGTAGGGGGAATCTATGGCCACAGCAATGGCCAGTTCAGACTTGCAGTCGGCAAGGATGGAGGTGCAAGCATTACAGGAGATTGGAATCTCTCAGACAGACCATGGAATGGAACTTGAGCATTTGGTGGAGAATTTACTAAATTCAGACAATGAAGGTAATACCCCAGTTTAATTATTTTCTATGGAGGATCTCACTGTCACTGTGAAAAATGAGGAAATAGTTAAAAACCGTGGTGGTTCACTGGAAGATGCTAAGCAAGAACCATGCTTGATATTGCAAAAAGAAGAACAGAGACATGCCTGGGAAAAAAGTAAATTGCAAGCTAAACTCGTGGAGCTGCAGTGTTCAGTTTTAAGTGTCAGCTCAGCGGAGACACTTGTCAGTGAAACCTCTGACGCAGCAAGATCAAAGGCCCAGCTGGGGCCAGGTGAGTCTGTCAAAGTTTACGCTGTTTCTGCAAGAGAATAAGGGGAGAGCCAGCTGGCTGGCAGTTTAAACGCTGAAGATCTAAACGTGTGCCTACAGTCGAGTCCCTTAGCCAAAAGTGACAAAGTAAATGTGAATAATATAAACAGTGTGAATTTTCCGATATCTACTGCAGTAAAAAATGAGCATACAATTAATGGCCTTGCTGACACTTACCAGAGTCAAATAAATAAACCTCTGTCTAAAACTTCGGGCTTTGTGGCCTTTCCAGATGTCCCGATGGCTATCAGATTTCAGACAAATAATTTGGAATCCCAAGCAACAGCCATGCAGTTTTCCTTTACGACCCTGAATAAAATAGGTCAAAAGGACTTAAAAAAAGAGGAAAGACTTGCTCAAACTTTCGCTAAAAGACATTTAAATATTGAGTCTTTAAAAAACAAACTGGTAATGACCAAAAAATCAGCTGAGCAGCTCGATTCAACATGGACTCTGGGTAAAGCACTGTCTCAGTCAGGTTGGAAGCAAAACCCTGCTGGGACTTGGGTCCCGGATCCAGAGTGGGACAATAAACTGCCATTTAGTCCCTCTTCTTCTACATGGGTTCCAGGGCAGGACCTGAAGCAAATGTCAAATACCTCTAATAATCATGAAGTATCTTGCTCAATATCTGCAGATTTACCAATTCCTCAAAAGTGTGAAAATAAAATTCCTCTCCAGGTGGTGGGAGCTGAACCCATGAACCCTACTGGATTAAACGAAAAGGATTCTAGTATTGATCCTGAACCTGAAAATGACCAGAATCATGGTCAACCCACGCATAATCAACCTTTATTATCAGAACTGTTTGCAAACATAAAGAAAGAAGCTGCTCCCAGGAGAAACGTGGTACGAATCCACTACAAAGGCGGTATGGAGGACAGGCCAGACAGACATTTTGTTGGAAAAGTCTTACTTAACGATTCTTTAAGGTTTTCCCCTCAAGAGGTGTTTCCTTTTATCAACATCTCGGGAGAGGATAACTTTGACATAAGTTTTTGTTCAACCCATTTTTTAGATCTTTTTTGGGAACGTTATACCCAGGTAAAATATTCTCCCATTTGGACCCCTTTTGTAGTCATATCACTTTCCAAACCTCTGGTTAAATTCATTACAGTGATGTTTTGAAATGAAGAAGTTCATGTAGCTGATATTTCGTATTGGTTGTCACAACAATGTGAACTTTTGGGAGACCCCAGAAGCAATTTTAGATACCGAGTTATTTTGGACTGGGGGGGGCGGAGATATAAGGTGAAGTTACAAAGCACAGATTCTGGCATTACATATATCCCTAACTCTTTTATGTTGGGTAGAGACAGGGGGGTGTGATTTTATGCTGGGCAGCCCCGAGCTTGTTACAAGTGCGGTTCACGTACCCACATCTCTAGCACTTGTGACAAGCCAAGATATGGAAATTGTGGTCTCTGTGATGATGTTGGGCATGCCTTTAAAGACTACCCATGGGCTGCGATAAATGCTGCTTGTAATGTTAGCCCTGATCTTCTCATTCAGCAGGGCACAAGATATAGCAGATGTTCCTGAAAAGACTCATCAAGATAAAACTGATATTGAATCTTTTCCCTCTACTGAAGTTATTCATTTATGTGACCATCAGGAAGGTAAGGATAGGAAAGGTATACAGGTTAAAGTTAAGGACCCCTCCCTCCCCCCCCTCAAGTGTTGGCTCATTGGGAGTCCTTACAACAGGAAATCCTCACCTCAGTTTGTTACAGTGACCCTGCGCAGGAAAGTGTACCCTTAGCAGCATCCCCACTTCAGAGACGTAGATCTTCTAGGAATTTAAAGTCGGTCAGCATTCTCCATCCTCCTACTTCCCCTTCCAAAAGCGTCAACTCGAATAACCCCTTTGCAGTTTTGACACCAGAATGGGGGGATTCAGACATGGATCAAGAGGAAGGAGATAGTAATTCTAGAGATCAAGATATGGAAACACAAAAAATGGGATTTGCAGGGTATAAAGGGAAAAAGAAAAAAGAGGAAAAAAGTTGATTATTGTAAGCAGGCTTAAAAATGACTATTTCTGGCTAATTTAAAAATTGGATCACTAAATGTGCACAGTCTGCTGAATACAGGGAAATGACAGATTGTGTTTGAGTGTGTCCATAGGTTACAATTTGAAATCTGTTTTTTACAGGAAACTTGGGCTTTCTCCAATAATAATATCAGAAGCTTCCGGGGAGAATGGGTTTGGGGACCTTCTTATTGGTCCTTTGGACAAGATGTTGCAGATGGGGTGGGATTATTATTTAACTCATTCTCATTTCATTTAATAAAATTGGTAGATATTTTACCTGGAAGAGCTTTGTTAATAGATGGCATTTGGAAAAATAAGACATATAGGCTGATTAATATATATGGTTCACAGCTGAAAGCAGGGAGAGTGGCACTGTTTAATGCTTTAAAACCATACCTTATGACCACTCACAATATAATTCTCTGCAGTGATTTTAATTGTGAGATACCCTCATACACTAAAAACAAGAAACCAAAGGCTAAAATCTACTGTGATGCCAATGCACTTTTAGAATTAATATCATAAGCCGATCTGATTGATTGTAGCCAATGTAGGAAAAAAGGACCTAGTTTTACTTTTAAAAAGGGTAATTGTAGTTCTACCATTATGTTTTTGTTTCCAAGAATTTACCTACAGCTGACATGGAAACATGTCCAGTTGAATTCACAGATCAAGTATTATTAATAGTAAATCTTTATGATGTTCCTGCAAATAAATCCCTTTCTACCAGATGGAAATTGAATGTAAAAGCTTTGGATGAACTGTGAGTCCAACAAGGAATATGAGCTATTATTAGTGCTAGATGTTCCTTGTGTTTTTTATATCCAGATATCGTACAGTGGAGGGTGGATACAAAACAAGATTTTCAAAATTGGTTAAAAAAATACGGGAAATACAAAGAGAATAGTAAATTTTTAAAATATCTCTCATTGTGCCAACAATTATATAAGTTATTTACTTGGTCAAATACTTCCAGATTCAATTACTCAGATCAAATGAAACAGATACAGTTAAAAATGTTATCCTATCAATATGATCGAGCAAACACTCTGAAAGTGCTGTTTCAAAATGGGATAAAAAAATCCCCAGTAGGGGATCCTTATCAAGCATGTAGAGCCATTAGGGATAATACAGAGATGGATTCACTTTATTACCCTCAGGGGGCGTTGTGGAGTTCAGAAAAGGATTTATTTCTAATTATTAAAAACCATTGGGCAACACTATCACCTGATGGAATTTCTACAGTTCAGGATATTGAGGCTTATTTAAGTCAAATTCAAGCTCCTCCTATTCCTTCTGAATTATTAAAAAATGAAACTAGTATTACTTTTCAAGAAATTAAATTGGCCATTCAAAAAATTATACCAGGAAAATCTCCAGGGTTGGATGGTTGCCCATTGAATTCTATAAAGTTTTTATGGATGAACTATCTGAATGTTTAGAGGTTGTATTTGGTTATTTTTTCAAACAAATAAAATTCCCTCTCCTTTTTTAGATGGGCTACTAATGTATCTTTACAAATCAGGTGATAGACAGAGAATTTCTAACTGGAGACCCATAACTATACTTAATTCAGACTACAAAATTTTAACACATATTTTAAATAATAGGTTAAAACAATTTGCTGAACATGTTATTTCCCCTGTTCCATATTGCAGTTTACCTTCCTGTAAAATACAATCAGCACTAATGGTTGTAAGAGATGTAATTGAACATCAATCACTCTCAGGTCAACATGGCACAATTATAACGATAGATCAAGAAAAAGCTTTTGACAGTGTATTTCATGCATATTTATTTTCGGTTTTAGAGTATTATGTTATTCCAGGTTATTTAATTAAGTTTATCAAATTAATTTATACTTTGACAAATGTATATCCAATTATACGAAAATCAGTGAGTTTAGGATTTAAGACCCATCTAGGGGTATGACAGGGTTGTCCCTTGAGTCTTCTGCTTTATGTGTTTTCCCTAGATCCTTTTTTGAGATTGATAACTGATGATCCTAAATGGAGAGGCATTCAAGGCACTGGCACACAGTCAGTTATTAGCGCCCAAGCCTTTGCAGATGATTTATGCCTGTTTTTTTCAGATATCTCTCAATTCCTGAATTTTTTAAAAATCATGTCTGATTTTACTATAGTGTCAAATTCAAAAATGAACATAACAAAGAGTCATGGACTATATATACGAGTGGGATTCCCAGATGCTCAGAGTTTAGAGGGTCTTCATATATCCTCTGAACCTCTGAAAATTCTGGGTATTACATTTGGACCCCAAAATATGGCTTTGTTTAATTAGGATCAATCCTTGAAAAAGATAGAACTTAAAGCACAAAAATGGAAATCATGGAGTATGTCTAAACTGAAATGCATCCAAATGATAAAAAAATTCTTAGTTCCAATTTTTCTTTATGTGGCAATGGTGTATCCACCGCCAAAGTCAATAGAGACTTGACTGAATAGTGTTTTTTTCCAGATGTTATGGGGAAACCATTTAAACCCAATTCAAAGGTGTTTTACATGTCTCCCAATTAATAAAGGTGGTTTAAGTATGTTAGAGCCTATAGCTTTTTTTCATGCTTTGTTTATTTCACAGACAGTTAAATGTGGGCTAGGGCCGATGACCATGACACATAGGGTATGGTGTATGCTAATTTTGGATAGGTATTTTAGGGCATGGGGGATGGTGGCCCCATGATTAGGGACCTTTTTGCATGTACCAGATATTTTCAAATCAGCTGCTTCAAAATTAAATAAATGGAATCTCACAAAATTGGATATTTTGTCTCAGTCTGTCCGAAAGCTTTACCAAATAGTACTTGATAAAATATATCCTAATGAATCTAGCTTCAAACTTTGCACTCCAGAAAACAATAAATATGTTTTAGCCCAATTGTTTAACCTCAGAATCCCCCCACAGATGTGGGAACATCTCTGGCTTTCCATTTACGGTAGAACACAGGTGAGGGGGAATGCTATGCATAAGGCCATGGAAGAAAGGAACTGTCCCTTCCTGGATTGTATTAATTTAGAAGAAACCATGGAACATTATTTATTTTCCTGTTCTTATTCAAAAACTCTATGGGGTTATTTAGCTACTGTATGGACTATGTCCTGGCTCAAAACAATGTCTTATGAAATGTGTGTATTAGGCCAATACGCCTTTTTGGGCTCTAGGTTTCATCCATATACTCTTGCCATATTTTTGTGTTGTTTAAAATGTTATTTATGGCAGGCAAGATGCAGTTGGGTACTACGTCAAAACAAAATGTCCTATGAGACTGTTAAGACTCTAATAAGTGAGGCCATGTGGCATGTTTATGAGAAGGATGTAACATATTCTACACCTCAGCAAGTTCAAAGATGGTGGAAAGGTTTTTCATTTTTCATCAAATCTAAGTAATGAGTTTATGTATTTATTTATCTATTTGTTTATATGGGGCATAGGTTAAGGTAAAACTGAGAAGTGAAGGGGAGAGGGGAAAAGGCATTTTGTCATAATCATTAAGAATGTTTAAAAAAATTACGTTTGTCTTTTTTTTCCTCCGTATGGAATTTTTTTGTGATTTGTATTTTCTTATGTATTTTTTGTATAAGATCTTTTCACAAACGGTGTTTGCACAATATTCTTTTTTCAATGTTCTTTTCAATAAAACTACTCCTACTCTTTTCGATAAGTGCCATGGGATCTTTAACATCCACCTGAACTACCACCAATCCAGGCAGATGGGACCTCGGTTTACCGTCTCATCTGAAAGGTGGCACCTCAGAAGTGCAGCACCCCTCTCATGCTGCACTACAGTGTCAATACTGGGATATTGACCCAAGTGCCAGATGTGGGAACTGAACCCTCGACCCTCTGATCTCTCAGCCTCAGAGGTGAGTGTGCTACCTACTGAGCCACTGACACTGATAAATGGGACCATGAGACCATGGCGGCTGTGTCAGAGGTCTTGGATGAGATTGGTATAGCAAAGGATGCCCAATGTTTTATAGGGGCAATACTGGTAGATCTTTCCTAGGCCTTCAACATGGTCGATCATTTATAGTTGCTGAAAGACCTAAGTGAGGTTAGGTTATCTAGGGAGGCCATAAAATGGTTTTGTTCATATCTTTCTAACAGATGGCTGGTCACGGTGGTAAATGGTGCGGAGTCAGCCACCCTTTTTGTCCAAAGAGGGGTTCCCCAGGACTCGGTCTTTGGTCCTCTACTTTTTCTAGTATATTTGAAGGACCTTGGATGGCATGTGGGTGTCACTCAGTACCATACATTTGCTGATGTCACTATCATCTATTTTTCTCATTCATCGTTGTCAAGTGTTCAAAACACACTTCAGGCAGGGTTTAATAATTGACAAACTTATTTTACTAATTCCAGATTAAAATTAAATTTTTCAAAAACTAAATGTATGATTTTTGGGACTGACTCAAAATTAAAAGGGGACCCTGAATTGGAAATTGTTGATGGGACAGGTACTATTTTAGAATGTTTAAATAGTTATAAGTATTTGTGGTTTTGGTTGGACAGTATGGGCACAGGGAATACTCACATTGACAAGCTTATACTTCAGTTACGTAAGAGGGTAGGTTTTCTTTATAGGAACAACAATTTCTTTGAGCCAGAGGCTCTGCAGTTAATTTTAAAAGTTCAAATCTTCTCCTTATTAGATTATGGAGATACCCTGTATGACTCTGCTACTAGTGCTAGGTTGTCTAGCCTGGACGTGCTAGTAAATAAGTTAGCCAGATTGGTGCCAAACTGTTCTAAATTCATGCATCACTGTGAAATATATAATAAATTGGGATGGATACATTTGTGTGATAGAAAGGATCTCCATAAATGGTTATTTGCATATAAATGTGGATTAGGATATGTCCCCCCATACTTAAGTAAAAGGTTAAGCTTTAGAAATATTGACCTCTCCCTAAGGAATTATAGTATAAGAGAAATGTTGGTCTCACTGTACAAATCAAAAAGTTCTCAATTATGTTTTAGCTATTAGATTACAGTTTTTTGAAATAGTCTTCCGCATGAATTTAGGAGTTACTATAGGAAACCTCCTGCTGTTTCTACATTGAAAAAGTTTTTATGGTCATTGGATAAGCCATGTAATTATTTTAATTAATTGTGTATGTTTATTATTTATTTTTGCATGATTGTGTGAATGAAAGTCACCATTGTAAATGAGCTTAGGCTCAATGGTTTAAACCTTGAAATAAACAAAAACAAAAATACTAATTTACATAGTGAGGAACTGTGGATAGAGTAAATAGCTATTTTTTCTATATCCCTACTGATGACATTTGGTCATGTGTGTGCTGGGACTAGATTTGTGATGTTGTACTTCGATAACATTATGGTCCAGCCCCAGACTGATCAATCAGAGCCCAGCATTATTTCTTGCCATAGTGCAATGTCAGTTTCATCATTTTTGCCTAAGACTTCAGACCTTTAAAGTGGAATATCCACCTACAGCCTGTACTTACTTTTTCCAATAAACACCTGATTCTTTCCCCTCCTCTTGCCAGTGATTTAAAGGAACACTGTCATCCCTTTTCTTGCAGTTGTTCCTATACATGCATGCACTGCCTGCAGCAGTCCCTCATGTGATGCAATATCCATAGCAGCAATTTCTTCCACGTACAATAGTTAGTTTTACTAATGTACTGCAATGCAAAACCCTCTTGATCTGCTCCTATTTACTGCAACCGATGCCAAAGCAAGGTCACATTTCTAAATGGTGCTGAAGCCAGTGTTATAATTATACTTTATGAGTTTTGGGAGCTGGGAGGGGGGCTAAAAAGGACCTATTTTAAAACTGAGCCCCCTTCCCATTATAAACCAATAGCAGTCAATGCATTAGCTACTGGGGCTCACTTCAGAACTGGGGGGCCGAGTCCTGGCAAGGTCCCCACCCCCGTAATTCCAGCACTAGCTGAAGTGCTGGAAGGCTTGTGCACTCAATCTTCTACCTGAGTTCAGCTAAACACAGCTTTTAATAGTATAAAGCAAGCTGAACTGAAGGAAGTGTTTGTTGTTTTGAAACAAACACTGAAAGTTAGGGAAATCATAGTCTGAAAGTCGAGCTGTGATACTGGGCATCTGGGTATACAAATGCAATCTGAATATGCATATACATACATGCATGCCTAGTATCATGGCTTGATTTTCAGACCATGATTGCCCTAACTTTGAGCACTCATAACAAGAAACACTTTCCCAAGTCCAGCTTTCTTCATACTATTAAAAAACGTGTTTAGCTCAACTTGCATAGAATGATGAATGCTCGAGCCTTCTGGCACTTTAGTGCCATTTAGAAATCTGAGTGCGCTTTGGCATTGGCTGCAGGAAATAGGAGTGGACACATAGAGTTTTACTTTGCAGTAAAATTAGTCGGAGTATTTTATGTGGGAAGAAATTACTGCTATGAAATATTGCATCGCAAGAGGGTCTGTTGCTGGCATTGCAGACACATTCAGGAATAACTGTAGAAAAAGTAAGTAAAGGGCTGACAGTGTCCCTTTAACCCATTCTATCCCCATGAAGGAAAGTTATGCAGGATTTGATCCATATTTCTCACTAAAGTGTTCATCCACAACATATCCAATTTAGGATTAAAAATAGATCCCACATGCTCCTGGATGGATTTCTTGAGTCAGTGTAATGTCCTGCCTATATAAATCATAATACAGCTACACCACAAAACATGTATCACAAATGATGTGATGCAGCTAATTAATTATCTGACTTTTATATTGTAAGTAGTACAAGAATGCTCACACTTTTTGGTTTTGTTAGTGTGCTTGCAGACATTGCAAATACCACATCAATAGAAGCCGATACATTTACTTGGTAACCAGTATCCCTTCTTTTGTCAAGCTGACTGTGAACTCGCATATCGCTGATATTTTTACCATAACAAGGAAATTTGTGGCTTCAGTTCAATAACAGACACCAGTATAGGAGGACTCTACAAACAAGAAATGCCAATTATTTCTTACAATGTCATGTGTTTGTACTGTTTTAGCATGGTACTGAGTGACAAAGACTGCTGGGCCACTTTCTGATTTTCTTTCAGTCTGGGTTTCAAGTGACAGGTTCTTTCTCTTATTTCAGCATCTTCTGTAGCTGGATGCAGCCATTCGGGTGCATCTTTCATTACCAAAATATCACTTTCTGAAGCCTTTGTATGTGAATACTCCATAGTGATGCAATTTCACCTGATTCTTAAAAATTGTCTCAGAGAAATGAACTTGATTAGAAATTAGTGGATAGGCACAATCAGTCTTGAGGGGGATATGGTCAGCAGTTTCCTTCCTATAGAACCAGTGCTTGATTGAATAGGCACAATCAGCCCAGAGGGGGGTGCTGGTAGCTGTTTTCTTCCTGTAGAACCAGAGTTTGACCCTTTTGTGGTTATAACTCTATAAAAACACAGAACTTGATGTCAGAAAATGATGGCTTATCACACCCAGTCTGCTCAGATGGTCCCTACGTTGTCAGTCTCTGCAGATGCCAACCGGTGTCTGGTGACTCTCCCTCCTCCTTGCCTTTTTCCTAGCATGTCCTTATGTCTATCCCATGCATGCTTGAATCCCCCTACTGTTTTGGCCCACACCACTTCCACTGATAGTCTATTCCAGGTGTCTAGCACTCTTTCAGTGAAATAGTACTGCTGCACAAACCTCCTAAATTTCCCTCCTTCAGCTTCATTGCATGTCCTTCGGTTCTGGAGCTCTTCCTCATTTGAAAGAAACTCTCCTCCTGCATCCTGTTCACCCCTATGAGATACTTTTCATTCTCTATCATGTCCACTCTTGCTCTCCTGTCTGCCAGGGTGTACTTTTCGAGATTCCGCAGTCTCTCTTCATAGGGCTTTTGATGCAAGCCCTGAATCATTTTAGTTGCCCTCTTTTGGGCTGCCTCCACCATGTCTTTGTCCTCCCTGATTTGTGGCCTCTGAAACTGGACACAATACTCCAGATGAGGTCTCACCAGTGAGTGATATTGTGGCAACACCACCTCACTGCTTCTGCTGGAGATACCTCCGCTTATGAATTCCAGCATCTTACCAGTCCTTCCCACTGCTTTGTCAAACTGCCCTGCCACTTTGAGGTCATTAGATATGATAACCCCAAGGTCCCTTTCCTGCTTAGTGACTGATAGTACTTCCCCCCATCCTATACTCATTTCTTAGATTCCTGTGCCCTAGGTATATGATTTTGCACTTTTTGGTATTGAACCCCAACTGCCATGCTATTGACCACTCCTGACATTTCACAAGATCCCTACACATTCTTCCCACCCCATCTTTATTGACCATCTTATTACAGATTTTGGTATTATCTCCGAAAAAAGCATACCTTCAATTCCAGTTCACCTGCAATGGTACATATGAAGAGATTGAAGAGGTTAAGTCCCAGTAAAAAGTAGAGATGTTACAAATTTTTCATCTGCTAGTGAAGCTAGTTCGAATCTATGGAAATTTTCAATTCACTAAATTCATGAATTCTACAGCAGACACACCAAGTTCCCTACAGATTTATTATTTTTTTATACTTCTTTTATTGAAAATTTCTGTTGAACAGCATCACAGAGTAATGCAATTCACTTTCAAAGTTTACATATGCGAATATGTAGATCTTATCGCTTTGAAACTTATTAAAAACTAAGAAACAGTACAAACATTCAACTTCAGGCTCAGCATAAGTTAACTCATACATTTGATATGTGTTACAAATAAAAAGATATGATATGAGAGGAACCAAGTGTGTAACTTTTAATCATGTAATCACATTAAAATACTTGCTTTTAGATCTGAAATTTAAGTTGTTTACCTTGTAATTTGTAATTGCCTTTCAATTTTTAATTATTCAGCGAGACAACTGAGGGAAGGGAGGGTTAAAACATATTATAGGTCATATTTATCTTGTTTATCAAAATCAGAGCATTATTTTGTTTGTGTCATCCCCTTTTCAGTTTTCTGGCTCTCCATTGTAGAGTGTCCTTAAATTCTTACCCCCTACCTGATAACCTCAATTGGATCTGTGACAATCCCAACTCCCACCTTGTCCATCGGGAAGTATAAGAGACTATTTTGTTATGAAGGATATGGGACATTTGCTCATTGTGCTGGATAGTGAGAACAAGTGTTTTCCGCTCCTGCACCCTAGGTGGCTCTTTCAGCATCCATTTTTTAGGGATCGATTTGTATGCAGCACATAGAAGAACTGACCACAGGTATAATATATTCATATGCTTAGTTCCCTCTGGGGGAATGCCCAACAAAGAATTGATTCCTGTTAAGGTCTGGGAAAGGCCTAAAACATCTGAAATATGTACTGAGATGTTATTTCAGAAACTGGACAGTGCAGGGCTGTCTTTGAATAAATGTTTATGGGAGGCAGATTGAGTACTGCATCCTCTCCAGCATCTCAGGGATGCCCCTGGGTTTCTTAGAGCAACCACTGAAGGTACGATAAAAAAACTAACCCTAACTTTCCACAAAACTCTTTCTATATGGGAGAGGAACATGTGGATGAAATCCCTCTCCAGACCCTCTGCCAGTCATTAGAGTTGACAGGCTGATCAAACTCCTTCTCCCAGCCTACCTTGACTGGTTCCATATTGTGGGCTGGGGGGGAGTATTAGAGATTTATATATTATGGAAATTGCCTTTTCACCTATTGTGCATGTCCAGATTAGAATAAAGGGGGTGTCTTCTAACCAAGACTGTGTTACTAAACCTTTTAATTTAATTTGCTTACAAATATAGTCTCTAGTCTGGTAGTAGCACAGTCTATTTTTTTCAGTCAAGTGAAACTTTTCCTGGGCCTCTTTGAAACTCAACACAGTGGTCCCACTGAATAGCTGCCATGAGGCCACACGACCTTGGGTAATCTAGCCTTTGTACCAGTGTTTATATTGTTTGGGAGAGAATTGGGGGGTCTCTGTAAACCATTGGAACAACCAGAAATGTTGTTGGGCAGCTCTCTTTTGTGTACCTCTATGCCAACCTTCTAAAATAGTTGCAGTAGCCTTAGGAAGTAACTGTTTGGCCTGGGTCAAGAGAGGGGGCATGAAAAGGCAGGCCTGCAATGGGAATGATTATTGTCTAGTCAGATCTATTTGCTTTCAGTATGCCTGGTAGGAAATATTATCCCACAGCAATGCCAGGCACATTTGGACAGCTGCCCAATAACTTGCTAGGTATTGTAGCATTACTCCCCCTAGTGCTTTGGAGAGATGCAACTTGTTTTGACTAATTCAGGGCTTTTTGCTGTTCCATTGAAAGGCACTAAATATTTTTTGCCATTAAAGGATTTCTTTAGGATCTATAGTACAGGGAACACATTGAAATAGAATGGCAGAAAAAGGGGAGATATTGCTGATGGGTGATCTGAATATGCCAGATGTTAACTGGAGCGCAGTTGCAGCAGCCACTCCGAAGAGTGGGGTTATTCTAGATGCCCTACAGGGGGCATGCCTTAGATGACTAGTATTGGAGCCCACTTAAGAGGGAGCAATCTTAGGCCTGGTTCTCTCAAATGGAGATGAAGAGAGGATCACAGATGTAGAAGTGGGTAGCCATCTGGGAACTAGAGACCATCGAACAGTATGATTCACAATAAACACAGCAATAGAGTCAAGCCATACAAAGCCAAAAGTATTGGACTTTAGGAGGGCTGACTTAGCCAAAATGGGTGAGTGCCTAAGGAATGCACTAGCAAATGGGCAGTAAGGAGGGGTGGAAGAACAAAGAGGAATAATAAAAACTGCCATCACAGAGGTAACAAGCCTTTGTGTGAAGCAAATAAACAAAACAAAACGATGTAAGAAACCACTATGGTTCTCAAAGGAAGTGGCAGTGAAGGTTCAAGAGAAAAAGAAAGCATTCAGAAGTACAAGGAATCACAAAAGGAGCAGGACAGAGAACTGTATCAGTTAAAACAAAAGGAACCTGGGAAGGCAGTCAGAACAGCAAAGGCCCAAACCAAGGAAAAGATAGCCAACTCAGTTAAGAAGGGGAATAAAACCTTTTATAGGTACAGTACATCAGGGAGCAAAGGAAGACCAAGGGAGGGAGGGAGGGAGGGATAGTGAGGCTTAATAAAGGGAGGGAGGGTGGGCAGAGGGTGACTGAAAAGGCAGAGATACTAAACAAATATTTTTGCTCAGAATTTACAAAGGAAGAGGGGGAGGTACCTAAAACAAACAGTAGAAACATTCTGGATACAAAAGTTGATACCAGCCCATTTACAGAAGAAAGGGTTCTGAAAGAACTCTTAAAACTGAAGGTGGACAAAGCAATGGGGCCTAATGGGATTCAACCCAGAATTCTAAAAGAACTAAGGGTAGAACTAGTGAAGCCACTGACTACCTTCTTTAACAAATCATAGGAGGATGGGGTGGTACCCGAGGACTGGAGGAGGGCAGATCTGATTCCCCTTCACAAAAGTGGGAGCAAGGCAGAAGCAGTAAACTACAGACCTGTTAGTTTAACCTCAGTGGTAGGGAAAATGATGGAATCACTTCTGAAGGAAAGAATTTTGTTGAGTATCTAGAGGCCAGAGGGGCACAGGACCCAAGGCAGCATGGATTCACAACGGAAAGGTCATGCCAGACAAATCTGATAGATTTCTTTGACTGTGTGACCAAAGTAGTAGATCAGGGAGGGGCTGTGGACATGGCCTACCTAGACTTTAGCAAGGCATTTGACACAGTCCCACACAAAAGATTAATGTACAAGTTAGCTAGCCTGGGAGCGGGTCCCAAGATGACAGCCTGGGTAAAGATTGGCTGGAGAATAGGACACAGAGAGTAATAGTAAATGGAGTCCACTCTGAAGAAAGGGGGGGTTACTAGTGGGGTACCGCAGGGGTTCAGTATTAGGACCGTCCTCTTCAATGTCTTTATAAGCAACATTGCAGAGGAACTGGAAGGAAAAGTATGTCTCTTGCAGATGACACAAAGATCTGCAACAGAGTTGATGCACAAGGTGGGGTGGAAAGGATGAGAAGGACTGGCAAGGTTAGAGGAATGGTCAAATGTATGGCAGCTTAGATTCAATGCTAAGAAGTGCAAGGTTATGCACCTGGGAAACAAAAACCCAGGGGAAGAGTGCACAATGGGGGGTGAGATACTAACAACAACAAAAATGGAAAGGGACCTGGGGGTAGTCATATCAGATGGCCTAAAGGTGGGCAAGCAATATGAGAGGGCAGCAAGGAGGGCTGGGGGGGATACTGGGATGCATAGGGAGAGGCATCACCAGTAGAAAACAGGAAGTTATTATCCCTCTGTACAGACAGCTGGTGAGATCCCATCATAGTACTGCATGCAGTTCTGGAGACCCAGTCTCTGCAAAGACATAGACAGGATGGAAGCTGTCCAGAGGAGGGCAACTAAAATGGTGCAGAGTCTGCACCAGAAGACAAATGAAGAGAGACTTAAGGAGCTTAATATATATAGCCTCGAGGAAAGGAGGGAGAGGGGGGACATGATGGAAACCTTCAAGTACCTCAAGGGAATCAACAAAGTCCAAGAGGGTAGCATCTTTCAAAAAAAGAGGTGCGCAAGAACAAGGGGGCACAATTTGAAGATGGGGGGGTGGCTCAGAGGTAATTTAAGGAAGTATTTTTTCACAGAGAGGGTTGTGGATGTATGGAACATCCTTCCGGAGGAGGTTGTGGAGTCAAAAACAGTGGTGGAATTCAAGCATGCATGGGACAGTCATAAGGCAATTCTAGGGGGTGGGGGTAGGAAGAAGTAGGCTGCTGGTTAACTAGGATCTGCAGCTTATCCATTAGGTAGGGAAATGGGCAGACTGGGTGGGCCAAGCGGTCCTTATCTGCCATCAAATTCTATGTTTCTATGTTTCTATAGGTATAAAAATCTGGGGAGGGCATTCATTTTCAGTGATAAGGTGCAGGTATAGAATGGTAAGGGGAGTAAATTCCATCTTTTCAAGTCCTGTTTTAACATTGTCACTGGGGGGAGATAATTCATTGTATATAGCTGGGACAGGTCAGTTGGCATCCTAATACCCAGATACTGTATTTAAGTGTCTGTAGGTCCCATTTTATCTTATATAGAGATCTGATTGCTGGTGTGGGGGTGTAATTAAAGGGAAGGGTTTCTGATTTGGTAACATTCAAGGACTAGCCAAATAAGTGGGAGAAGGTCTGAAGTTTATGGAAGAGGGCTGGTAAAGATGAGTCCGGGTCTGTCAGGTAAACTAGAACATCAACAGCAAACAGGGCTAATTTATGCTCCGTGTCTGCCAATGGGATTCCCTTTATGTTTGGAGAAAATTGAATATATTATGCTAGGGGATCTATGTAAAAAGCAAATAATAAAGGGAACAGGGGGCAGCCTTGCCGGGTTCCTATATATAGGGGAACCCCCTCAGATATATGGCCATTAGCTCTTATGTAACCTTTGGGGGCTATGTAAAATTTGAAAATTAACTCTGAGAATTGTGCAGGGAAGCCGAGGGAGGTTAGGAACTTCCAGAGGAAGGTCCCAGGACACCTTATCGAATGCTTTTTTGGCATCTAGTCTCAGCAGAATAGTTGGAGTCTGCCGGGTGTGGATATGTTTAATTAAGTATATGGTGCATCTGATGTTGTCCTGGGTTCGCCTGCCCGGTATGAACCCACACTGGTCCATATTAAGCAAGTTAGGATCAATTTGGATCAGTCTTTTGGCTATAATGGAAGAGAATATCTTATAATCGGTGTTTAATACTGATATAGGCCTGTATGAGGAGCACTGAGTTGGGTCCTTGCCTGCTTTTGGGATGACAGACATTATGGCTTCATTCCAGGAGGTGGGGGGATTGTTCCTTCTTTTGTAGCAATAAAGGAGAAAACTCTATTCAGGAGAGGAGCCAGGGGTTTGGAAAATACTTTATAGAATTCCCCAGGAAGTCCATCAGATCCTGCGTACTTGTCTGTTTTTAGTCAGCCTATCTCTGCCTCTATTTTCGTAGTCATCACTGGAGAACTTAACTGTGATTTTTGGTTTTCTGTCAGGGTAGAGAGCTGGAGGGGAGACAGAAAATCAGATATGCTACTTTCGGGTTGTTTGGGAGCTGGTGAATATAATTGTGTATAGTAGCTCAGAAAAGCCTCTAAGATACCCTGAGTTGCATTCTGGACTACACTATTAGCAGGGTTTAGGACTTTTAAGATAGTGGCTCTTGCCTTCTGTGCTCGCAAGCAGCCAGCCACCAGTTTCAAGAACCATGGACCCCGTCGTAAAATTTGTGTCTCAAAAAGACAAGTTTCTGCTCTATCATGTAGTCAAGGATCTTACTCAATTCTTTCTTTAATTCTTTAAGTTCCTTGTTCCTTGCCTTTGTTACTTGCTCACACTGTTGATCCTCCAACTCTTTAATTTTCTGTTCAAGTAAGCTTCTACGTGCTTCTCTTTGTTTCATTTTTGTAGCAGAAATCTCTATTAATTCCCCCTTATAATAGCCTTTATAGTATCCCAAAGTATTGACACTGTGATGTCATTCTTATCATTGTCTTGAAGGGCTTGTTTTATAGTATCCTCTACCATTTTCTTGACTCCCAGGTAGAGATGGTCGAAGTGGGCGAAATTCGCTCCGCAGAGTAATCCGTGAAATTCTGCCCATTTCGCAGAGCGAAATGTGAAATTATGCCTGGTGGAGTGGCAAAATTTCACCCAGTGTAATGGCACAATTTCACCTTCCATGGAGAAATTCCACCTTCCGCTGCAAAATTCCACCTTCTGTGTTGAAATTTCGCCAGCAGAATGTGAAATTTCACCCGTAGAAAGCAGAATCTCACCTGCGGAAGGTGAAAAATCACCAAAGAAGGAGAAATTTCACCTGGGCAAAATTCTGATTTAGGCGGCAAAATTTTACGAATTGCTCCAGCAGGCGAATTTGGCCACTTCGCCAGCACTTCGCCTGCAGAATTTAATTTTGCTGCATCTCTACTCCCAGGTCTCACAATAAGGACAAGCTTAGTCTTCAAAACATTTTTTTCCTGCCTGTACTCACTCGAAATTTATAGAAAATCGGGGCATGGTCAGAAAGCACAAAGTCCCCCGGCCATACTTTATGGGATAATCCCAAATGCTCTTGGGAAACCAGAAAGAAGTCCAGGCAGGAATATGTAGCGTGAGCCTGGGAGAAGAAGGTATGCCTAGGTGACATGCCATTAAGATATTTCCAAACATTTTCATACCCCAGTTCCTTAAGCAACTTTTGTAGTTCCCTGATAGTTTTGTTAACCTTACCCTGGGGTGTCTGTGGGTGAGCTCCTTTGGAGATATTTAGATTAAGGTCTCCCCCATTATAACCTGTCCCTCAGCCCATTGGGCCAGATGGAGAAAAATAGGATCAATAAAAAAAGAGATCAGAGGCTGGGGGGAAATAGGTAGAGGCTATAGTGACCCTCTGACACTCCAAGGTGCCTTTGACCATTGCATACCTTCCTTCTTTATCAGTGATGCAATCATGTATTTCAAATAAAACCCACGTCTAACCAGGACTGCAGTCCCCCTTCTCTATCCCCCCTTATAGGAGAAGGCTATCATGCGGGAGGACCCAAAGCATTCAAATTTCTTGTGTGTTCACTTCGAGAGAGGTGAGTCTCCTGTAGTAGCAGGATGTCTCCTCCCACCCTCTTTAAATATTGAAATATTTTACTCTGTTTTATGGGGTTGGTTATTTCATGCACATTATATGTGCAGATAGTATACTATAGGTTTGTGTCATAATTTATAACATATTTGGTTCTCCTCGGTGGCAGCTCCCTCTCTCTGTGTATCCCTTCCTGGACAAACACTCCTTCCCTGTCCACTCTTCTCATTGTCTCAATTTCTTGTTTAGAACAATCAATGGTTCCTGTAGCCCTTTAAACTGTAAAGAAATCAAACATGCCAACATGATAACACTAAAACTAATTCCAAACTTGTGTAACTTGTACTTCCAAGGGGGGAGACTAATAGAACAAGTTAGCCTCTGTGCTTTCTCAGACATGAGAAAAGCGAGGAGGTGAACTGGTGCTTCCTGTGAAGGAAGTCCTCCTCTGGAGCCGCTATTCTGTAGGGCTCCTAGAAAAAGGTACCAAATGGTACATACTGTTACATGGCACATTTCAATAGTGGGATTCTTCTGTGACCCAACCTGTAGGACAAGTTTCTTTTAAATGGCAGAAGGTTAATATAAACAAAATGGGCATCCGTGGTCCTCCCGGTCCTTCACTCTCACTCTCCCAGGAATAGAGAGGGACAAGGTGGGGGGGAGTGCGTGGGCAAATGCCCTCACCACAGGGCCTAATCTGAAATTCGGAATCAAACTATTCACTTAGATGGCCTGAGTCCCAGTGCCTCAGATAGAGCTATTCTGGTGAGACAGATGCATAGCGGTATTTCCTATAGGGTGTACAAGTTAGATTGTTAGATCTAGGGTAACATCTGCTATGCAGCTTTAATGAAGGAAATTTCCCCTTTATGCACTTTTTAAATTCAAGCCCAGGATATAGAGATGACCAGAAGAGCTCCCCTTTCTCCCCATCCCCACCCCTTTCACAGCTTTTCAACTCATGTGAGATTAACAGGAAAAAACAAAGAAACTCAGAAATTCACTTTATAGTCTACTCAGCTGCTGTCAGTGTTCGGGGATAGTCTTAGAAAAGTAGTGGAAGTCCCATTGTAAATGTTATTTTTCAGATTCAGGACGGGTTCTCCTCGGGGACTGGCTTCTTCTTAAGGAGTTGCTGGATCCTTCTCAGTGCTTCTGTGTGCACCAGTGTTTTGTATGCAGGGTACTTTCTTCCTGTTGTACGCTACCATTCAGGTCCACTTACACTCGTCCTTTTGGTTCTGACCTTCAGGAATTTTAATCTGCTTTTCTTGAAGGGCTGCCATTGCCTCCTCCACTGTGGAATACACCTTCTTACCTTCCTCCCAAAACACCCTCAGTTTAGATGGATAGGGAGAGTGGAATCTGATGTTTTTTTTCCTATAGAACCCTCGGGATCAGCAGATATCACAGCCTCTGTTGCTGGACCTCCTGCGGATAGTCATGATCAAGAAATAAGTGGTGAGTGACGTACTTTATTCCTTTTTTGCCCCAGGCTTGTTGCAGAATGTCCTCTTTAGTACTATAGGAGCTTAGCTTGAGTACCATTGATCGCGGACGAGCGGCTGGGTCTGTGGGCTTGATTTGGAGGGAATGATGTGCCCTCTCTATATGAAGTGAATAGTTTGGGGGAAGATCCAGAACATCTTTCAGTAAATTTTCTACTAAGGGAGCAACTGGGTTAACTTCCATCCCCTCCGGCAGACCGTATAGTCGTAAATTGTCCCGGCGGGAGCACGCCTCTAGATCCAGGCACTTTGCTTGTAGTTTCTCTGTTTGGACTAGGAGGGTCTACACTATCTTAAAAAGTTGGACCATACTGTCCTCGGCCTCCAAGACCCTGTCTTCAATTAGCCCCAACCATGAGTCCATTGCGGCCAGTTGTTTCTGCACTACCCAAAACTCCTGCTTGTTTTCTTTCCTAGAGTCTTTAATTTTGTGCAGTACAGTATCAAATCGGGTGCAGGAGAGCTGTTCAGTTTCACCATTGGTGTCACAGTGGGCCATGCAGGAACTGGTGGGAGTGACCGACCTGCTGGGGGATTCCTCCACGAATCCATTGTCATCCTTTATTTTTAGTTTTCCCCTTGTTATGGTTTCTACCTCTGCCAGTGTCCTTATGTCCTCCTTCTGCATTTCTTGGGTTCATTTTTGCAATTAGGTAGTACTTTTGAGAAGTTAATTTACAGTCGGGTACAGAGTGGTAGAGAGTAGGTGCCTTGCTGCTCCGTGACATCACCGGAAGTCCAGATTTTTTTTAATTAAAATTCTTAACAAAACATCCCCCCACCCATGGTGCTATACAAAATACCCCCTTCTTCCACCTAAAAATGATAAAACTATGACACTGCTCCCACCCCTACCCACGTTGGCACCCTTCTTCCTCCCCCCACCCACTCTGGTGAAATGCTGCTCCATGCTTGAAGCAGTAATACCTTTCTCCACCCATGTGCCAAACACACTCCACCTGCCTCCTCCAAAAAGTCACATTGTTTTTATTAAGCAGCAATTCCCTGCCCCACACACACACAACCCCACTCTGGTTCCCACCACCCTCCTCCCCCCAGCAGCACCCACAAAATCAATCTGGAAAAAAGTAAATGGTCCCCCAGGGCAGAGCATCTTCTCTGTTCAGTGTTCATCTCATAATGGCAAGAATGAATGAGAAGTGATGTCTTTGCTCATAGCAAAACCTGATAGGCTGAAAATTCAACCAATCAAGTTTTACTGGGAGTAAAGACATCACCATTCATTCATTCATTCATTCATTCATTCATTCATTCACGCATTCATTCATTCTTTCATTCACAGACACTGAATAGAGCAGACACTCTGCACCAGGGGACCATTTTCTTTATTTCACATTAATTTGAAGGTGCTGGAAGGGTGGAGGATGGTGGGGACCAGACTGGGGGTTGGGTGGGGGTTTGGGAACTGGGTCTGTGCCCCCTTAAGAACACCCCTCTCCCACTGCTACCAGCTATGGTGTGCTAATCATGGCTTAAAAACAGTCCATCTGAATGTGAGGAGCCTGTTGCCTAAAATAGCTGAGCTACAAGCCTGAGTTTCACTGTATAAGCTGGATATTCTAGGCATCTCTGAGACCTGGCTAAAACGCTCCACTCCAGATCACAGTTGCTCCCTGCCTAGTTACAGCTTCCTACGCTGTGATCGCCCTACTTCACACCGTGGTGGTGGCATTCTCCTATACTACCATTACTCCTTTCATGCTAGACTTCTTGGCCAGTCTACTAGTGACCTCCCTATTGAGTGACTGGCAGCAGAACTGACCATTGCCTTCAACAAGAAACTGCTTGTTGGGTGTTGTTGTAACCCCCCACAAGAGTGGGGTTTCTAGTCTCTCACTCCAGGATATCTTTGGCCCTCTCTCCCTCTCTATAAACACCATTCTCCTAGCTGATTTTAATATTAACTGGGATGAACACCCAATCTCTGACAGAGTCTTACCATTTTTCCCTTAGACTCTGCACATCTGCATCTGCTCATGCAGGTCCCAAAGAGACCTGCATGAATGAACATACAATTCTACTATCTCAAAAAGAAAGGAAATTCATTGCAAAAAATGTGTTGATGCACCAGTTAGGGCTCAAGTTGATGCAACAAATGTAGGGAAATATGGTGTTAGGGCTTCCAACCCTCACCCCAACCCCCACCCCAAATCAGCAAGAGGAAAAAAACATTAGGGTTTTTGGTCTCCTGAATCTTTATTTATTTATTTAGCTTTTGTTGACCGGGTAAGTGCACTAGACAAATCCTGCCTATTTTCAGGCATGACCCGGGGGAGGGGGATACGGATGAATGCCAACTGACCTTGAACCAGATTAAGCTGTTGGTGGTATTTTTAGTAAATGAGGGAAATTTGGCCAGGACACTGGGGAAATTCCCCTACACTTTTTTTCGATAAGTGCCATGGGATCTTTAACATCCACCTGAACTACCACCAATCTAGGCAGATGGGACCTTGGTTTAACGTCTCATCCGAAAGACGGCACCTCAGAAATGCAGCACCCCTCTCATGCTGCATTACAGTGTCAGTACTGGGATATTAACCCAAGTGCCAGATGTGGGAACTGAACCCACAGCCCTCTGATCTCCTGGCCTCAGAGGCAAGTGTGCTACCTACTGAGCCACTGACACCTGGCGAATTAGTGGTGGTGCCTTCTTTGGAGTTGTCAGCCCTAATGCCAACCCCATTTCCTGAGTAAACAAAGTCACAAATGATCTCCTTTCTTCACCCATGAGCCACAGGGCCATGCGTGAAGAAAGCTACTAGAGACTGTGTTGACAACATGTGGTGAGACATAGTTCTTTACCTCTGAAGAGTGCATCAGTATGAGGCAATGGCTTGGAGCTGCATTTTGTGCTTCAGACAGGAGGCTATGGGTTAGGGGGATGGAGGAGCATTAGGATTGACAACCACAAGGAAGACCCCACCACTAATTCACCAAGACTCCAGAGATCCAAAACCCTATTTTTTTTTCTTTGCAGCTTGAGGGTTGAGGGTGGGGAGTTAGGGTTGGAAACCCTAATGCCACATTTCTCTACTTTTATTGAGTTAACTTGAACCTTAACTGGTGCATTAATGCCATTTTTTGCAAATAATTGTAATGCATGCATGAACAAAATATTGTAAGGAACATGGAGGAAGGGTGTGGTCAAGTCATGGTTTGGAGGTCTGTCTGGACTGAAGAATGCTGAACAAAGAAAAAAGAGGCTGTTGGGGATGGTGATTGGGCAGTCTGGGAAAAGAGCAGTCTGAACAAAGAAAACAGAAGTGACCAATCAACAATAAATACTCTTATTGTTCTGGCCAATGGACTGCTGGTCCAGCAGACAGATCAGGGTCCAAATAAATAAACACAAATGAAGACACCACACAGAATGCATTACTATAATGTAACTGCTTCAATAAAATAAAGGATGTGACATTAGTACAGTAAATGCTGATCTATTGTTATCTATTGTTCTGGGCCCTTATTATAATACATGCAGGAGCAAAACATAATCCCTTCACTCAGCTGTTCTTGATAACTCTTGGCAGTCAAAGAAGGCTGTGAGGTCAGAGGTCATGCAGTGAAACTGATACAAAGCAGAAGAAAAGGGTGGGTGTTGGGATGGAGCAATGAGAGACAAAGTTGAGCAGTAGGCCAGGGCAAGGCAGTAAGGGATTTCCAAGGTCACAGCAGGGACAGACTTTGAATACATACCTCATGCATACCTATTTATCTTTGACAATAGCAAGAATAATCACTGAAACTTCATATCCCTCAGCTGCCAAATACAAATGAGTAGAATCTATGTGTTTTTTATACAGCAGTCTATTTTTTTTTAATTTACTGATGAAAACTGCAACAAGTAAGCAATAATACCTGACAGGGTGGGCGGTATTGTGCTATACCTGACCACCCCAATGGCATAATGAGGCCCAACACCATAGGTGGAGGGCCTTATAGCCCCTGAAAGGTCTGGTATAGCACAATACCACCCACCCTGGATGGTATAATTGTGCTTAGAAAATGAGTTACCTGTGACACTGTATGAATGTTACCAAAATTTATACTAGTAAAACAATAAATGGGAACAAATCAAGTGAAAGTGCCTTTCTTTAGTTAACTACTCCATCTATTAGTATACTTGTATACTTGCCAGTAGAGGGCAATGCACTGTCTTGGAAGACTTTTCCATGTTAGCCTAGTGTCTTGGTTTATGCATTCTGGTTGTTTGGTGAACGCGGTCCCTCGCCTCCCTCTCTAAAAACACAACTGCTGGATTTAACATTTTTTTTATTTTTTTATTTTATTTTATTGAAATCTAGGATTACAAATACCTTTGAGCAGGAACTGCTCGTTTACAAAGGTTCCACGTCGAAGGAATGGGGGTATACATACATACAAAGGTCAACATAATAATACATAGTT
Source organism: Neoceratodus forsteri (assembly GCA_016271365.2). NCBI lineage: Eukaryota > Metazoa > Chordata > Ceratodontiformes > Ceratodontidae > Neoceratodus > Neoceratodus forsteri. Next base: position 1,673,659,352 of record CM057449.1, on the reverse strand, counting down.
ACACAATAACAAGAAGTAAGAGACTGAGGCTTAGAAAATTCCAGTAATTCAAAATGTGCCAAATGTTAGGTAGCATGACATAACCAGCCAAGGGCAATCTTGGAAATAAGCACTGCAGGTGAGAGGAAGGGGTATGCAGGCAGGAAGGCCATTGTCGGAGGTAGAGGGTGAGGTAGAAGCTCTAAAGGGGAGAGAGAGAGAGGAGGGATAAAAGTCAGGAAATGCCCCGGGGGAGGAAAGGGAGAGGGGGCAAGGGGGTAGGCAGGTAGAAGGAGGTAAGGCGGGGAGAGATAGCTTTCAAGACTGAAGTGGAGGGCAGTGAACGGCGGGCCCCCGATTAGGTGAGGCAGTCACAACGACTAGTTGAAATTAGATGAAGTCAGAGTTGTCTCTTAAAAGGGCCAAGAACAGCAGCATTAAGAGTTTCTTTGTTGAGAATATTGTACCACTGTGGTGCTCTATGGGAAAAGGTCCTCTGGCCCATGGTAGTCCGGCATCTGGGGACAAGGAAGGTTAGTTGTTGTGAACTTCTAGTTCTCTGGGTGCTGTGGTGGTCAATAAGTAGCTTTTCAATGCCCGGAGGCATGACCCCAAGGAGGACTTTTTTGGCTAAGAGGCAGGTTTGATACTGTATCCAGCTGATGAGAGGTAGCCATCCTGCCCAAGTGTACAGGTCACAAGTGTGTGTAAGTCGATCAGCCCCAGTTAGCAGCCGGCATGCTTTGTTGAGTGCAACTGTAATTCTGCGGAGGGCAGAGGCGGAGGCAGAGCCATAAATTGCTTTTAAGTTTTAAGTTTTTAAGTAATTTTAAGTTTAAGACTTTACTGCATGGCAGGGAATGTCTTTTTTTTTTTTGCAGCACTATGGGCTGGAGATATCAAGGGCTACAGAAGCGGGATCGGGCTAAGCGGTCGGGAAATGTGAACCTGTAGTTTACAGTGGGATTGGGCATGGTGGCCAGGAGGTCTGAAAGGGATAGCTCTGCTACCAACAGGTACTTTAATTTAAAAAAAAGTTTATTTGTTTTGTTTTTGAAAAGTGGGGCTGCAGCTAAGGTGAGCAGTGTGTCTCGGAGATGCAGTGAACATGCGACATGCTCCCACTACTATTTGAATGTTAAAACTGATTTTTTTAAAAACAGGGTGAAATATATAAGATTGTGTGCCAATTTACTCCTGCAATTGCTGTTATGAGTGATTTAATTGAGAGCAGCCTTGCTTTATGAATAAGGCTGACAAATTGTTTCATGGGGGGGGGACTGTCTCTCATTAAGTGGGGAAAAAACATGGCAGAGTTTAAAAAATGAAAAATCTATTGGCCCAAGAATTTCTGAACATAATCAGGCAGCAGACAGGAGGACTTGTTATTTCCTGGTGTCTGTTGCCTGATACAGACCAGCTGGTTGGTGGCCCAAGCCAATCAGGTTCAAGGATTTACCCAACCCATTTTCTAAAAATTATCATTCAATTTGTGAATATTGACAGTATTAAATAAATGTAAAATCAATTAATTATTTTCCAGGACAAATCTACAATTGGATGTACTGTTTCTTATTAGAAAAAAATAACAAAAGTACAGAATTATATGATAATACAAATGATTGTACTGTAGATTATAGGTTTCTGTTCCATATGACTACATATAGCCAAACTAATAGAAAGTGTGAGACAATGCTTTGTCTTCCATTTTTCAGTGGAGCAGTGAAAGTCTTATTATAACATTCAGGGCATGGTTCGGTATTTGGCACCATTCCTTGCAGACATCAGGAAACAACCAGCAATGATGTCCAATTGCAAGCATTAATGAGGCCCATCTGGTTTCCTCTACAGCCTCACTGAGAAGTTTTCCACTTGATTGTGTTCAGAGTTGCTTTATTTTTAGCAAATGGTTCATTTAGCAAGTTCCAGGCAGGTTGAAACATAATAGATTCATTTAAAACAGGTGACAGTGGAGGGTAAGACAGAAACTAAAGCAAAAACAACATTCTTAAATGAATATGCTGTCCAACATGCCAGCTGAGATGTACATTTGACAACAGGCATAGTTTTATTTAGTTCACTTTCATTAAAATAACTGCTGTAAATAGATCACAAGAATCTTCTTGTTTTAAGCCCTTGGCCTCTGGTTTTGAAAAATTATCATATTCACAATCTGACGCAAGGCTGGATTTGCAAACAACTGCAGCACATTTAAGCTGCAACTGTGCTACGTGCACCACCAAAACTGTTAGACTACAAACAAGATTATCCAACATTTAGGCACAAGTGCCACAAGTTGTGCATCACAAAGGAGGTATGTGACAAAAAAAAATGATGCATGCCATAATTTGTCTGCCATAAAGTCTGCTTGGTGTCACAAATTCTTCAAAATGATTGAACATCGCCCACTCACATTCTAGCGCATAAACAGTGGCACCTCTGCTGCAGAACAACAGCCACAGCACCTGCATCATTGGCTTTAATTATAAAATGGGCAGGGAAATTCCTGTATCCTGACTGGTTGTTACCTGTGCATCAAATCTGTTTGATGCACAAATAAAAACAAGTACTGAAAAGCAGAACTGCAGTACACAACATAAAATCACTTGGTCATTCAACACCGAGGTTTTCAAATGCCGCCATTTTTTCCCCTCCAAACTGCCAAAGCCATCCATCAAAAATATCCCCAAAGTAAACGTGTCAGTTTAAAAAACAAAATGTCATTCCTAAAGTTGACAAACATTTAAATCTAAATTAAAACATGTATTTACTTTTTTGTTCCTTTTAGATGCTGATCGTGCTAGCACTCTCACAGCACATCTCCTTCATCTGTCTCCAAAGTTGTCTGTGCTCCGATCTCCACATGTTTAAACCCTTTAATACAGTCCATGACTTCTTGTTAAGCAGGTTGATTGCAGTGAGAAATGTACCCAGTAGATAACACTGGTCCCACCATCACCATCAAAACAGAGTCTAATGTATAGCCGAACAGAGCTGATAGGCTGTCATACTCTTTGATCCGGAAAATGCATTTTGCTCAGACTGTATCATCTACAGGTCATCTTTCTTAACTCACACACACACAAGACATCCTTTTTAAATGCTTACTTAGTTCAAGCTTACCCTGGACAGACTATTTTTTTAAAAAATGGATAAAATTCACCAGCCAGTAATTGCCATTTACAATCTGCTAAAAGTGGGCATGCAAATTTGTACATGTTTATTCATGAAACAGCTCCATGGGTAGGAGTCTATTTTATACCCCAGAGACACTCAGCAAACTGCTTATGTATGTGATCACCCTGTTTTAAGCACCTGTGTGTGCTAGTCTGTTTCTAAATAAACTTGATCACAAACTTTTTAATAATTTTCTTAGCTAAATCCACCACCTAACAATCACTGGAGCAGATATGTAAATGAGATCATAAATGTTAATAAGTAATAAAATGACATCATCTTAAACCCGGTGGAAGGACTATTTAATCAGAAATTCTGATAACAATAGCCTTGTATTATATAAATAAAATTATTTTGTTCTAACAGTAAACACTAAAAAAATGGTAACCCATTTTATAAGTGCAATAAGACACTCCAGTGGTGTACATTGAACAGATATTACTGCACTTACAGGGGCTAAAAACACTTGTCATGCAGCCTCATGCTTCACTATACCCCTGAGCATGTGGTAATACCTGTTTAATACAAACCCATCATCTGTTATTGCTTACAAATCCAACCCACACTATACAATGGTTTGCAAGTGGTATGATAAATGCATTCCCTGACCATTTCTTTTTTTTTTTTCAACTATGCTTCTCTCCTGACAGTCTGGGGCATCTCACAGGTGGGCTCACTCATCTTCCACCCCTAACCACCCACCTGAATCACTCCTCTGACTGAAGCTTCGGTATGAGGATCCCCTCCTTTCCCGCCATCCCGCACAGGAGTAGGCCGAGAATCCCCAAGGGTAGGGTTGGGATCATGACCGGCACTGAATGTGTGGGGTTTCTACCCCAGGAGACCCACCGTTGCCTCACCCGCAGGGCTTCAGATAATTTTTTTTGGTGGAAGCCACATACTTCCATGGGTTGAAATTTGGAAGTCATTTCAGTTTTACTGGAGTCAAAATACTCCAGTAGCACCCATGTAGAGTGCTGAATATTGAATGCTGCACTTTTGGGCAGCTCAATAATGGCGGCTCTGAGGGGCAGTGGTGCTGTCATCGCTATATCCTGTATAGCAAGTATAGCAAGGAGCTGTACTCACTACTACAGGATATAGGATCCTTTGTGGCTGATTCCCACCGAGCTGCTCACATGGCGTAGTGGTGCACACCACTGCTTGCAATGCGAGAAGACTCAGGTCAGGCTACGGGCAGAATAATTTTATTTTTTTCTAAATCCAATAGCTTGGCCCATGGTCCGCACCCCCACCGCAGTTGGTTATTTAAGTTTGGGGGGTGCGGGGGGCGTGGGTCCACAGCCCCCCACATAAAAAATGTTTTCATATGCATTTGTAAAGTATTGCAGCAACCATCACTATTTGTGACGGTCGTTAAAATATTCATCACCCTTTTGACCATGAGCTCATATTTGTTCACTTTATGTGAAGGCAGTCGTTCAGACTCACCTTTATCACATGAAACCAATACTCCAAGTCCTATAGTTTTTGAAGTCATAGGCCTTCTGAATACCTCACTGTAAACTCATGCACAACACATCCACATAAATACATTTCTGAATGAGTCTAGGAAAGGAAAATGTGCACAGTAAATCAGTTACTTACAGTACATGTTTATTTATTTATTTTTTTAACTCTGTTTATGCCCCCTCATTCTTTTGCCCAAGACCTCTTTTTGGCATGGATGCTAGGCTCTGTTCTTTTCTCGCTCTGCCGAGGACCTACAACCAGACATCCATCTCGGGAGTGCTCTCTACCCTCACTCCAACCTGACCAACCCCCCCGCCCCCGGCTCTGAGTCCCCCGAGGTAGGATCGCCACTCCTCTGGTGCTCTATCTACAATCTAGCCAGAGCAGGGTGAGAGCTGGAGGCTAGTTGGAACGGCCTGGGATTGAGTGTGGGTGCCATGCCATAGGTTCCACCTTCACCTGTCTGGGTGTCAGGGTTTTTCTGCTTCTTCTCCCCGAGGTGCAGGCATGCAATGGAGCCCAGTACATGGTGGGTGTGCTCCCACACCCGTACTCAGAGCATCCTGCCACACCTCTCCCCACCTACGTGTCTCCTTGGCTGCAGAGCTCCCAGTCTCTACTGGGAGCAGCTAAATCCTCGGAGACCACAACCCACCCTCTCCAGGAGAGGAGAGAAGTCCTCTGGATGCTCGATCCTCTCCTGCTCTGACTGTTCCCCAATGACTTGTGTCCACTCCCGAACATGAATCGCCTACATGGGGCGAGGTACGACTGATGCCTCAACCATCAGCACCACAGGACTGGCCACAGTATGTGTTTATTTCATGAATTGTTCTTACAGTTCCAAGTAACCTTCATTAATCTTGTGTTAAGTTGCTTGCAGTCAGATGCCTGCTACATTCAAAGTCTGGTGATCATACACTATCACTAACACACAGATATCACCTTCCTTTTAAAGCTGACAGATGTTTTGACATCAGATCTCATTTGTTGTATTAGTATAGGTTGATGATAGCAAGCAAGATACAATGCATGAATGCAATTATGCAACCAACACATCAAGTCAAACACTCAGTTTTGTTTTTGTTTGTTGGCATGCTTAATTAACAGCATGTTGTAGAGTGTCACCACCCACTTAAATGGGAAAGTCACCACAAAAGGACCTTTTACCACCAGTTTAAGGCACCAATATGGCCAGGCACCCATGTCTGGCACCCTCACCACCGAATGCCATGGCCAGCTCCTGCAACATGCCTGCCTCCACCAACACGGTCAGCTCCCCACACATATGTCTGGTCCCTTCCACTGCCAACATAGCCAGTTCCCTACACATACACCTGGCTTCTCCTTCAATAACCATCATCCCCCACCAAGACACTCACAGCCTTCTCCCCAAACCCACATACAGTCCACTTCACCCTCATTCCTCACAGCTAAGTCACCTAAACAGTCAGGTCCTTTGCAGCACACACACACACACACACACACACATCCCTCCATACCCTCTGTAATACAGCATAGTATATGGAGCCACCTAAGATAACAAGGGCTTCCCTGGACACACCAGCCATCTTGCAGCCTTTCAATCTGTTGCCCCCCTCAACAGACACACACACACACACACATACACAAATATATAAACATACTTCCCAAAGTGCAGCCAAGTATGGAGTGCTTTGGTAATATTTGGTAAGCCAAAAATAAGCTTTCGCCACCAGTTTAAGGCAACAACATGGTCAGGTCCCCATGTCTGGCACCCTCATCCCTGAATGCCATGGCCATCTTCTGTGACATGCCTGTCTCCACTAACATGGTCAGCTCCCCACACATATGACTGGTCCCTTCCACTGCCAACATAGCCAGTCTGCCACACATACACCTGGCTTCTCTTACAATAGCCACCAAGATATACACAGCCTGTTCCCCAAACCCACACACAGACAGCTCCACCCTACCAACATAAACACACACACACACACACACACACACATACTCTTTCTCTCGCGCTGAAAGAATATGGCTAATCAGTCCTCATTCCCAGTGAGTCCCCATCCACCAAAGTATCCCACTCCCCCAAAATTATCACAGCCAGCTCCCTCAGCCTCTGCTACAACATAAACAGCCCTGAACAACAAAACAGCCAGGCTATCCCCCCCCAGCCACCCCACACCCAAGAGAACACAGTCCTAGCACCAACACTGCCAACCCCACCCCACCCCACCAGAGTAAACATAGCGAACCCAGGAACCAACACTACCAGCGCAGCACCCCCAACAAATCCAAGTGAATACTGATGGACCCAGCACCTACTTGGCCAGTCACCCCACCCAAGCAAATAGTCCAGCTCGTACCAACACTGCCAACTCCTTTGCACTACCCAAGTGAACGCTGATGCCCTTGGTATCAGAACAGCCAGTCCCCCCTCCAAGCAAATAGAGCCAGCCTCAGCACCAATGTGCAAGCCCCTACCCCACCCAAGCAAACCTACTCAGCTTTTGTACTCACAGCCCCAATACAGACCATCCCTTGACTGGGAGGAAGCAAGAAAGGTTTTTTATTCTTTAGTAACCAGGTAAGGCCTACTAGGCACAAGTACCTGTTTTCAGGGGTGAGCTGGGAGCACTGGGGAGTTTATGTGACTTGCTCAGAGCCACACAATATGCAAGAGGAGGTTGTGGGAATCAAACCCAGGTCTAATGAATGTACCAAGTTCATTCACAGGCCAGCTTGTTACTCTAACCTCCAGGCTATACAGTTCTAGGCCAGCCCAATTATACAACTTCTGCTCCTCTCTCTTATTTATGCCAGATATAGACAGCTCTTGTCAACAGGCTTTTCATTAGTCAAGACCAGATCATGGTGTTGAACTGTTTGAACACTCAGACAAGTTTGAATATCAGGACACAGTCTGCTCCAGATGTCAACAGTCAGGACCTTCTGTGGAGAGCGATCCTTCTCCACCTTCATCCCTTCCCTGTTGAACTAACTCCATTCCTGTATCCAGTCCTCGGCTTCCCTGAGAAGCTTCAAAAAAGAGGAAGGAGTCCACTTTGGTTCTCAAAAATAGTAGCACAAAAGGTAGGAACAAAAAGGCTGGCCTACAAGAAATATAAGGGAATGCAGCAGGACGAAGATTGGGAGGCATACCAAACTTCCCTAAAGTAAGCAGGGAAGGCAGTAAGGCAGGCAAAGGCTCAAACTGAGGAAACATTAGCATGGACAGTAAAAAAAGGTGACAAGACTTTCTATAGATACATTAGTGGAAGGAGAAGGTCTGGAGGGAGTATTGCTAAGATCAAAGGGGATAAGGGGGAGTGTGAGGAGGAGGACCAAGGAAAAGCATTTATCCTAAATAGATACTTCTTCTCAGTATTTACTGAGGAGAAGGTAGGGCAGGGCCCACAGCTCAGCAACATGGACACGGGGGAGGGAGGTGTGCACTAGTCCCTTCACAAAAGAAAGGGTCCTACAAGACCTTGCTAAGTCCAAGGTAGACAAGGCAATGGGACCTGATGGAATACATCCCAGGGTACTAAAGGAGCTAAGGATGGAACTAGCAGAGCCATTATCAGAAGTTTAGTGAGTCTCTGAGCACAGGAGAGGTCCCAGAAGACTGGAGAAGGGCTCATGTGATCCTGCTCTACAAGAGTGGTAGCAGGGAGGAGGCAGGGAACTACAGACCAGTCAGTCTTACCTCAGTAGTGGGCAAGATTAGGAGGCACTCCTTGAGAAAAGAATAGTGCAGAACCTGGAATCCATAGGAGCACAGGATCTAAGACAACAAGGGTTTACAAAAGGAAGGTCCTGTCATACTAATCTCATAGATTTCTTTGACTGGGTAACCAGAGTGGCGGACCAAGGGGGAGTAGCTGATGTCACCTACCTTGACTTCAGCAAAGCATTCAATACTGTTCCACATAGAAGGTTGATTAATTAGCTGGGTAGGCTCGGGGTGGATCAGATGGTAGTCAACTGGGTGGCAAACTGGCTGATGGGCAGAAAACAGAGAGTGGTGGTAAATGGTATACAGTCAGAAGAGATGCAAGTCACAAGTGGGGTACCTCAGGGATCAGTCCTGGGGGCAGTCCTCTTCAGTATCTTCATCAGTGACATTGCAGATGGACTGGAGGGTAAGGATTGTCTGTTTGCAGATGACACCAAGATCTGCAACAGAGTAGATGATCCAGATGGGGTGGGAAGAATGAGAAGAGATCTGGATAAATTAGCAAAATGGTCGAAAGAGTGGCAACTGGGATTTAATGCAAAGAAGCGCAAGATCATGCACATAGGGAAGAGAAACCCAGAAGCCACCTATGGGCTGGAAGGGGAGTTGCTGGCAGTCACAAAGGAAGAAAGAGACTTGGGCATTATCATCACAGAGGACCTGAAATCATCCAAGCAGACCACTAAAGCAGTAGGTAAGACTAGAGGGATGTTGGGGTGTATTAGTAGGAGTATCAGATGTCATAAGAGGGAGGTAATAATCCCTCTTTACAAGACACTGGTTGGGCCCCATCTGGAGTACTGCGTGCAGTACTGGAGGCCACACCTTCACAAGGACATTAACCAAACTGAGGCAGTCCAGAGAGGGGCAACCAAAATGGTGCAGGGACTGCATCAGAAAACATATGAGGACAGATTAATGGAGCTCAATATGTATATCCTAGAGCAAAGGAGGGGAGAGGGATATGATCAAAACATTCAAACACCTTAAGGGCATTAGCAAGGTGAAAGAGTCTAACATGTTTCAATATAAGAAAAATAGCAGGACAAGAGGACACAGCATGAGATTAGAGGGAGGCCGATTAAGGGGTAATGTGAAGAAGTTATTTTTCACAGAAAGGGTGGTGGATACATGGAATGGCCTACCTCAGGAAGTGGTGGCTATGAATACAGTGCAGGGCTTCAAACAGGCATGGGATAGGTATAAGGGAGCAATACAGATAAGTATGAATAGGTCATTGACAGAGTAAGGGCCTATGGCACATTCATAAGGTAGAAAAAGAAATGTGCAGATTGGATGGGCCTTGTGGCCCTTATCTGCCATCAACTTCTTTGTTTCTATATAACTCAAGTCCCACCTATTGAGTCTGAGCCAATGTTCCTGCTACAAATGATAAGGTATCGATCCTGCTGACATGAACCTGTTTGTACTTAAATCGCAATGTGTTACTTAAATAACAATGTATAGCCTGTTTCTGGCTCCCTGTTACTGTTGATTGCTAGCTAAGTGTTACTACCGACTAATAATTTGATTTATCCCTCTGTATGGTCTGCCTCACATGCTCTGTGATATGTATAATGTACACATGTAATGCTTTATGTTATCTGTAATTAACCTCCGGGTTACCCCTGAAAAAGGGACCCTTGGTCTCAGTGGGCCTACCCGGTTACCAAATTTAGTTAAATAAATAAATAAAAATTTGAATATAATAGAAATGACCCACAACAGTTTATAAAGTGGGTAATTTATTAAAGTTACTAAGTTCTGTAAAGAATCTGAATTTTACATGACACCTCAGTTAACAGGATCTGCAGAAGTCAGCTCAAGTTTAAAAGTAACATGCTGTTGCAGTTTATTAGGGGATTTAAACCTATTCAAAGGGTGCACTATGTCTTAAGTTTGATGTTGGATCTCCCCTGCTCTTGGCAGTAATAGTCTATCTTGGTATATATCTTAGCTAAAATACCAGATGCTGATAACTCTCACATGCTGTAACATGATCAGAAGTCAACACTAACTGTAAAAATGATGTATACAATACAACTATGTACTTGCCTGCTGAAATGACTTGTATCAATTGAAGTTATAATCAATAAATATAAGTTTAAAAAAACAGGCTTCTCATTTCTCTTCTTTTGTAGAAATAAACCGATACACACACTGGTCCACCAGCACAGAGCCATGTCAAGGCTAGCTGTAAATCTTTCAGCTCTCTGAGTTGGAGACTGCCACAGAACATAGATAAAACATACTCCTCCATGCTGAAGCTAATTAGCAGGGTTATAAATAATTTTACTTCAATTTAATCCCTTCACATCACACCTGAATTATATAGAAGTTAATGTAAATTGAGCTTCAAAAATGTATCTTTGTTAGGTGAGAGGTTAAATAAAAAAAAAAAAAGAAAAATATGTCCACAGTAGACAAAAAATAGACGTCAGATCTAAACAGGGTTCTAATACAAGGATATCAGTTACTCAATGCGGTCTATTTCTGGATATTTTTCACACATTTCTGGCAATAAAATATGTCTAAAATCCACTTATCTGAGGCTCTGCTCACCCGGCTGCCAGGAGTTTTCTTGTTTCGGTTTCCCTCGGAGTGCAGCGTGCAATGACACCTGCACACGGCTGCCCTGCTAGAGTCTGCTGCACTCCACCCCTTGCATCAGCTGCTGTACCTGCAGTACCCCCAATCTCCATTGGGGGTTGTCAGGACACTGAGCATCCCTGGATCCCTCCCCAGGGAGAGACTCCATCCTTTCCCTCCCCTGCCGAACCCCAGCTACCCGAGTCCATCACCGAACCAGAGTCACTGGTGTGGTGCAAGATGTGATGTCCAGCACCTCAACCTTCAGCACCACTGGGCCCCCCCCCCGTGCATTTCTAAATCCAGATATTAAAACTACAGTATACATATTGGGTACTTAGTATACGCACCCATAGCAAATGAAAATGTGAACAACCAACATTACAACCCTTACCAAAGAACAATAAGTACAGTATTTTTTCATGTACTGTATACTGTTTAGAACTACATAGTAAGATATGCAATTGAAATCAACAAGATCCATCCATGCTTTAATTGCAAAGATCATGTCAGATTGTTTTGTAAGGTTTAGACTATAAAACGAATGTGCCATTTTTCTTAAATAAGAAAATTATGCAACAAAAATTCCTTGCAAGTTAATTGTAAGTTACATATTCATGCAAGAAAATGCTTTCTTCTATAAAGACTGGAATGTTAGTATAGCCTAGGGGTTAGACTAACATGATGTGAATGAGATTGGTACATCCAGCAGACCTGGCTTTGATTCTCACAGCCTCCACTTGCATACTTTGTGACCCAAAGCAAGTCACTTAACCTCCCCAGTGCTCCCAGGTTGTCCCTGAAAACAGGCTTTGGGACTAGAGGGTCTTATCTGGTTACCAAAGAATAAGAAAAAAGAAGTGTAGAAAACTTGCAGGAATCTTGCAAGAAGTTAAAGTTACTTTACAGTTCTTCTGGAAGTTGGTAAAATTGCACAATTATTACAATAAAGTATGAACCACACAAACAATAATCCAGATAAGTTTTTTATTGCTAACATTTCAGAATCATTATACATATTTAATTATGCCCTTCATATTATTGTAATGTAAAGTGAAAACAGATTAAGCTGCAAGTATTAAATGCTGTGACATTTCAGCTTATTCCCTTACAGAAATATAAGTGTGGTGTGTACATGCAGAATGCATGTCACATGCTTAATTGCACAATGTTTGCATGCGGTTCACATACAGAAAGTGAACCTAAGCAAACCAGGACTAAAAAGCAAATCAGGTTCGCATGCTGCTAGCTTGACATGTGTGCAGTAGATAAGCTGGTGTGAGCATTTTCTAAAGATCACATGAGAGCTGGCCCGGTGGCACTGAGGGTTGAGGCGCTGGATGCCACACCTCGCACCATGCCGGCAACCTGGGTTCAGGACCAGACTCGGGTCGCTGGTGGGATGGCAGGGGTGAGATTGGCTTGAGCGTCCTATGATGGCTCACCTTCTCTGTGGAGGGAACAGGCCAATGCCCGCACACTTACCTGACTCCGAGCAGAGATTCGGAGTACTGCAAGCCCCTTGAGGGATGGCTGGCCGTAGTACAGTGTGGATGTTGGCGCCTTGCACCATGACATCAGGGGAGTTGCACACTATAAAGGGAGGTCAAAAATGAGAAAAATGAGCTTGCCACCACCGGGAAGATGGGGAACTGTGCCATGCCCACAATGTGCCTCTGCCCATCCGATGAAACTCAGGACCGACAAAATGTTAGTTAACGGGGTGTCCTACCCTGCCTCATCCCCACCTAGGGGGTACAACTGCAGCCCCATGGGGATCTAGGGTCCATCTGGGTAGGGTAGAAGGTAATGGGATGTCAATTGTTTCCCCTGATGGGTCAGGGGTGGCAGGCTGGGGAGAAGGAAAAAAAATCACATGAGGTTCGCATGTTGCACGCTTGACATGAGTGCAGCAGTTAAGTTGGTGTAAACATCATTTAAAAATCACATCAGGTTCACATGTTGCACACTTGCCATGTGTGCAGCAACTAAGCTGGTGCAAATCTCATCTAAAAAAACAGATCAGTTTTTATTTTCTCATTCTACTACTAGCAATTATAGCCATTAAAATACCCTTTTCATTGATTTCCCATTAAAATTACATAAACCCATTAATTCTGATCTTTTTGCAAGTTGTTTAATGGCGTTTGATTTTTGTCATTAAATTGCCATTAATTTGTAAAGTTTTGTTTGCTTACTGCATTAAATACCTAGGATATAGTCAGCCAACATCTCCCATTCCAGATGTGTGAAGAGGAGCCTCTGTGTTGTGAAGCCTGACCTTTTTGTTTTGGGCCATGCAAATCCCCTTATGCATATTTAGTGCTGCAAATGTGTTTCTCCATGACTTTTTTGGCTCACTTACTTTCCTTTGTCATTCTGTATGGAGCATGCACACTATGGCCATGTTAAGTATGCTTTGTGATGAGTAGGGTCTTGGAAGCATGCACCATACCTCACATTTTGTCACTGAAATGAGGGACATGGACACTCAAAATGAGGGACAATAAGGGACACTGACCCTCACAATGATCAGGATACATCCTGAAACATAGAGATTCAGTACCTCAGAATACAGTGGAAACCATTGTACGTAACTGTACTGATATTAGCACCTGAGAATGAATTTCTACCATAAAGCAGAGGTGCCATTTAGGTAGGGTGGGGGGGGACAGTTGCCCCCCCCCCATATTTGTGCCTAAGTTGTTCTTATGGTGCAACAATAATGGCATTAAATTTGGATTTAATCTTTTGCACTATAAATGCCACCCTGGCCTGTGCTGCGCTCAAGCTGATGGTGCACTCCTGACTCAACTGTGTCTGCATTGTGTTGTCCACTCTCTCAACCTGTAGGTGGCATCACCATCACACATGACTTGGAGGAGCTCCAGCCAAGCAAGAGCACATGAGTCATGCAAGTGTGACACTGTTTTTCCCGCCACAGAGTAGACAGGCTGCACAATACAGCTTGGAGGAGTCAGTGAGCACAGAACTCTCAATATTCAATTCAATTCAATTCAATTTTATTTATAAAGCACCTTTCAAGGTCAAGGCGCTGTATAAATTTTTAAAATAATAAAATCATAACATTTAAAAGTCATCCACAACTAGCAGAGATACGCTAATCCAAAAAGATTTGTTTTTAAAGCAACTTTAAAGTTTTCGACGATTGGACATTCTCTCGACCAACGAGGTAGAGAATTCCACAGGGTCGGTGCTGAAAAAGCAAAGGCACGAGATCCTGATGACTTCAATCAAACCCTACGAATCTCCAGCAATCCCTCATTGGCAGAATAGAGAGGGCGGAGGGGGCAATAGGGAATCAGAAGATCTTTCAGGTAACCGGGTCCCTGATCATGTAGGGCTTTAAAGGTTAGTAAACCAACCTTAAAGGTGATCTGCCACCAAACCGGCAGCCAGTGCAGTTTGCGGAGCACAGGCGTAATATGACTGGATCTAGAAGTCCCAGTCAATAGCCTGGCTGCTGCATTCTGCACCAGCTGGAGGCAGTGGATATCAACCCCTGGTAGCTCTAGGTAGAGGGAGTTGCAGTAGTCAAGATGGGTAGTGACAAAGGCGTGGACCAATGTTGGAAGGTCCTCCGGGGGAATCAGATGTTTCACCCGGGCGATGTTCCTCAGATGGTAAAAAGAAGACTTGACTACAGCTGACACCTGAGATTTCAGGGTCAAACCATCATCAAAAATAATGCCCAGGTTTAGCACCTGTTTAGAGGTAGAGAGTGGTACGCCACCAAGTAATAAACCTGATGGTTGTCCAACTCCCACACCCATCCCCGGATGACCTGGATCCACAACCAGCACCTCAGTCTTATCTGGATTGAGTCTCAACCAGTTCAAACTCATCCACAGTCTGATCTCATCAAGGCAGCTATTAAGTACAGAGAGTGCATCACCCTGACCAGGGAGAAAGGACAGATACAGCTGAGTGTCATCTGCATAACAGTGAAAACCCAGACTGTATCGCCTGATGATTTCTCCTAATGGCAGCATATACACTGCAAACAACATGGGAGCTAAAATGGAGCCCTGTGGTACCCCACAAGGCAGGGAGTGAGCACCAGAGGAATAAATTCTGGTGACAACTCTCTGAAACCTGTCCGTGAGGTAAGAATGAAACCATTTGAGGACTGTACCAGACAGCCCACAAAAGACCAAGAGGCGCCCAATAGCACTCCATGGTCTACAGTGTCAAATGCAGCAGACAGATCGAGAAGGACCAGAATGGTACACGCCTTTCGATCTCTGGCCATTAGGAGGTCGCTCAATACCCGGACAAGGGCAGTCTCTGTACTATGCCTTTTCCAGAAACCAGACTGCAGAGTATCATAGACATTGTGAGATATAAGGTGATCATCCAACTGCAACACAACTGACTTTTCAATAACCTTACCAACAAATGGCAGGTTAGAGATAGGCTGGTAGTTAGCAAGACAATCTGGGTCCAAGGAGGATTTTTTAAAGGAGTGGTCGAACTACCGCCTCCTTAAGGGGGTCAGGAAAAAAAACCCTCTCCAAAGACATCCAATGTCTGCAAGGATTGGGTAGATAACTTCTACACAACTTACTAAAAGTGGTGTAGGACCCGGATCCAAACTACAACTAGTTGGTCGCATTGTTTGGATGATCTTCACAATGTCCCCAAATTCCGGCCGGTGAAAATCTAACCAGACAGACTGAGGGCAGGCCACTTCCAATTGACCAGCAGTCCCCCATAGGAGGGGCCGTACCAATGCTGAACCTAATGCCGGCAACCTTATCTGCAAAAAAAGAAGCAAACTCCTCACATCTTAACTGAGAAAAGGCTTCTCTAGACTGAAGACAGCCTGGGTTGCCCAGTCTGTCCACAGTCCGGAAAAGCTGAGCCAGTCGATTTTGTGCGGCAGAAATCTCTCTGGACAGGAATTCTGCCTTCTTACGATTGATTTCTGATGGATAGTTATCATAATGAGCCATCAATCTAAGCCTGTTGGCATCAAGGCCCAACTTCCGCCAGGCCCTCTCCAGCCTTTGGCCTACTCGCTTTAACTCCTTCAAAGAGCCATCAAACCACGGACTTCTTGGATGGAGAGTGAGAGGCCGAACATGAACAGGAGCAATTTTGTCCAGAGCAGCTCCCACAGCCTTATTATAGGCTAATACAAGATCATCTGGACTCATGCATTCACTCGACAAACTCAATAGATCCAGCACCGCCATCAGGTCATTGGGGTTAACACCCCTTAAAGGGCGGTACTGAACCATCTCTGTAGGGGCAGACCTATTGAAGGGGGCCCTGAAGCTGAACCTTATGGTGTAATGGTCAGACCAACTGACTGGTTCCACCCCCAAATCAGTGATCTCCATGCCCAAGAGAAACACCAGATCCAATGAATGACCACCTATATGGGTAGAGGCAGTAACAGCCTATGTCAGGCCTAGCATATTCATCAGCTGGAGGAGATTTTGACCAAACTGAGAGAGTTCATTGTCGACCCAGGCATTGAAGTCACCCAGAAGTATCAGTCTGGGAAACCTCAACACCAGGTCGACGATGAAGTCTGCAATCTCCTGCAGGAATTCTCCACCGTCACCTGGTGGACGGTAGATGAGGAGAATCCCACAGCCTGCACCTTCACTCAAGATATATTCAAAGGAGCTTGTGTTTACCAATGGCACATCCACAAGGCCCAGCTCAGATTTAAACATAATAGCCACACTCCTGCCCCTACGATCCAGCCTTGGACGGTGTATCACCGAGAACCCGGCTGGAGTTACCGAGGCCAATATAGGGCCAGGTCTCGGTGATGCAAGTCAGATCAGATGAACTAACAAGATCAGCAATAATAGCTGTCTTGTTCTTAATTGATCTGGCATTGCATAACACTGCCAAGGCAGGATGAGTTGTCGGGGAAGACCTCGGCACCTGTCCGATTTCTACGGAACCCTTGGGTATGGGGACAATAACAGTGTTGTGGCAGCATATTTTTGTTGGTCTACTCTTAGTGAGTCTTTGTATCCCCTGGTTGCTGAAGGGGCAGAGGGTGAGCTAGAAGCGAACTTAAGACTAGGCTACCTACTTACTCTACTAGGCTCGCTTCACAAAAAATAACATCACAGGCTCCGCACGGCAGCAAGCTAGGCCTAGCAGCAGTGGTGTGGATAGCCTTCATAGGCCTTGATCAGTGCAGTGCAGCAGCAGCCACAGCAGCAGCAAAGCAAGAAGCAATCAACACTGGTTGGGTGGGTTTGATTGGTGAGGTAACTTGATCACGATCCACATTGAGGACCTGGGATGGTTGGTTCTAGCAACCAGCTTCTGGCAGAAGGGTGGAGGTGGAGTGGACTGAAAACTGGACTGGTGGCATACTGGGCCAGGCTGCAGGTTCTGGCCAGATTGCCGGGTAAGTAAAAGTAAATAATTTTTTTACAGGCGGATTGGGGAAGGAGGAAGGACTGAAATATTAATGTGTTTTTCACGTTTCTGTGCCTTTGGGTGGTTTCATGACCCATATGGGATGGGTATTGAATGGCATCAGGGAGAGAAACTGGGACATAGTTTTTTTTTTTTTTTTTGAGGGGGGAGTTCAGAACTTCTGCAAAGAAAAAATGTGTTAGTAACTGGATGGACCTAAGCCCAAATCTGATGCACTGCACTGCTCTGGGATATATACATATGAATCTTATACATTAGGATTTTTCCTGATTTTCATATCACTTTTCAGTCACAACAAATAAATTTTACCTTTTAGAGATATTCCAGATATTCTAGAACTTGCCACCTAGGGTCTAACTAGCACCTGGCCTTCACTGGTTGTTGGCTCCCCCCTCCGCTGAAATCTGAAATGGCACCCCTGCCATAAAGTCTAAATTTACAGGACATCCTCTGTGTGAGCAGCATGTTTTCCATGAGGGATGGATGAGGAGCAGAGCAGTTTTCAGGAGTAAAATGAGGGCTGTCCCTTGCATTCGGGGACAGTTGTGTGGTATGGTATGCACACACTATTGAAGCCCCACTATAGTCAGGCTTATGCTTCCCCCCCCATGAAGCTGACCTCCACATCCCCATGCTCAGGCACATTATGACATTGGGCAAGGGAGATTGCAGGGGCATGCACCATTGAAATGAATGGAGGCATTTTTTATTACTATTTTATATATTATTGATGGAGGATTGGAGATTAATGAAGGCCACCCCTCGACTAACATGGGCCTTGTTAGTAGAACAGTGGCCTTCATTATTCTCCAACTGGCCATCATAATGTATAAAATAGTAATAAAAAAAATCCATTCATTTTAAGGGGGTACACCCCAGCACTCTCACCCATGGACTTCATATTTTAAAGACTCCTACTTCTTTCTCCTTAGTACTCAGGTAAGAGATTCTCAACTTATATCTATACTTGGTGGGTTGTCTGTAGCAGCGTGGCTGCACTCACTACAGTGTGTGCATGGGGGGACTGGCTATATGGGTGGGTGTTGCGCTATTGTTACTTTTGTGTTTGCCCCTTAAAGTCTTTTTGCATGGAACCATTCAAAACTATGGAGAGAAAACAGTATGCGTACAGGCCAGACAAAAGTAATTAAGTAGTTTTGTGGGTAAGTGTGTGTGTGTTGGGGAAGGGAAGAACCACCTGTGTTTCTATTAGTATGTGTGCTACAGTTCAGCTGTGCAGCTGAGATGAGAGGGGGCAAGAAAATTAAAACATGTAACAGTGGCTGTAAGCCTGCCAAATGCATGCAAATGTATGAAAATTTGTATTGAAGTATAAGTGAGCCACATATGTGCGGGCAGTATAACTTAGTGGTTAAAGGCACCGAACTGCAAACCAAGAGACTTGGAGACCTGAAAACCTGGGTTTGAATTTCATCAACCCCTACTTGTATGTGGTGTGATCCTGAGCAAGTCACTTAACATTTTTGTGTGCAGTTATCAGTGACCACTTGCTTTTTGCATGCATGCCACAATTTAACATAAAAAGCATGCTTTCACACTTGCTTACTGCATGCATGCCACGTGTATGCATTCAGTTCCAATTTAACATTTAAATCATGCATGCATAATGCATATTACTGTACATGGGTAGTTTTATGTGTGCAGCATGACAATATTTCATATAATTATTTCTGTAAGAGCTGCCACCTGAACATTTTAGCCAAAGAACTAAATTATTAACCAAATCCAAAACAATCACTGAATTTGGACCCACAGCTTGTAGAACTGCTGCAGAAATTTGGCATGTTGAACAAAGTTACAGTATTAGTAGCTGACTTCAGGAATGCTTTCCAAAACATAATCTCGCAATTGGCAACTTAGTTAAGGAGAATTGTGTCACAGATTCTACTTCCCTCTCATGTTCTAAGCAGCTCCTGGTGTTCTGCAACACCTTCTGTCACCCCTAATGAGTTCTAAATAGTAATAGTGGCACCATCTCTATCACTGAATGCACGTCCCCTATACAGTAGATCCATTTTCCCTGTCTTATACAGCATCACACAACTGCACCAATGTCTATACTCCTGAAGTATGCAAGTTCTCTCACCTACAACCCAGTACAGTACATTCTCCTTGGTGCACAGTTAGCCCTTTCCTGTCCTCTCATTCTCCCCGGCTCACAAGAATTCATGCACTTCTTACAAGTTATCTCCTGGTTTTGCCAAACACTAACTCCAGAAAGATACAGCTACCAGCAACATGTGGTACGTGAGTCATATTCACAGTGAATGACCCTGCAGGCCATTTGCATTAAAACCACTACCTCCTTCCCTGGGCACCAACAAAGGGCTTTGGGGTGCATAGGAAAGGCTTGCAGTCCTCCCTACCATCACTGGAGTGGTTCAAAAATGTATAATGGGCACAAAGTGGTCATTCTGAACAGTTGGTGCCCGTAGTAGTGACTGAACATCTAGGGTCTAATACATGGCCACATTTGGTGGTAGAATACTGTAATTAGGATGCAACACATTTTACATTTTACCATAAGCAAATCTGCAATACATGAAAGGCATATGTATTTGCCTGGGGGAGGCACCTCCCTAGTGACTAAGTTGAAATGCAAATGATGTTTGCCAGATGTCAGTGGTCACAAGCAGGGTTTTGGACTGCTAACCTCTAGTGACTCCCACCGAGGATGGTGCATGGTACAGTACTGTATCAGCTACATGCACTATGTCATTTACAGTGCACTTATGTACACAGTGCTATTACAGCACTCTTCCCTTCTCCCACTTAACATATTGCCTATCTTTGGGTCTGCTTCTCAGACAGAAAATATTCTACCTTTTGATGGCTGCAGTAAGGCTGCAGTAGCCATCCCAACTTGTCCCCAGTCTCATAATGATCCATAACTTGCAGCGAACTCCCCATCCTTAGCCCACTTCTGCTGCACCTACAATGAACTTGTAAAAAAACTCACCTTTGTCCCCCACTGGATCTGCTGGACTCAGTCACTGGCTGGTGTCACATGTAGAACATTTTGTAGCTGTTCTACATATTCTAGGGTGTTGTGGCATGTTACTTGGTCTGTGTGGGGCAGTGAGCATCTGAAGATGGCTCAGAACCTAATTTACATACTAGCCTCTTCCTCTTTCCCAGACACAATTCACTGAGTGACCATGCACGGGAAGGCTTGTGACCCCATTGTGTACAGCACAATGTTGCACAATACCAAACTATGGTGCAAAATTATTATTCCGATCACTTTGTGCCTCCAAAACTGTGACTATGTATTAGTGCCTAGGTCCTTGACACTGATCTTCAAGTACAAAAAAGTAGACAGTGAGTAGTATCTTACAACTTTGTTTATGATTAAATATATATTCTCTATCTTACTTCTTGCTTATCTTTAATGGGAGCTTATATTCATGAAAGACAAAGAAATCAGAGGGCATGGTTTGTTTTCTTATGGTCTGTGCCTAAAAAGTAAATGTCGTAAGGGATCAGTATTTGGTTCCATGGGTTTTACTGTGCCTGGTTCAGTGAGACATTTTCCTCTTGGTTCCCCTGGGTCTCCCTACTACCATCACCATCATCACCATTCCCACCACTGGTTTCATACAATTTCTGCTGAAGTTCTTGTTTCAAGTTCAGTTTATTTTATTATTCACTCAAAGTTTCCTTCAACAACTCCCTTTGCCAATTACAATATCTTAAATTTCGATTCATAGTATCATACCAACCAGCTATGTAATTATAATATGTTCTCCACCTTTCAGGTACTGATTTCATATTAATCCAGAATTTTACTATTATGATCACTGCCTGCCGATCCATTATATCATTTCTTATATTGCTGAATACTAGGTCCAGTATTGCCCAGCCTCTGATTCTCTGTTGTATGTACTGGAAAAGTTAAAGTCATTTAAATTTTTTTTTCAAAAGTATCCCTACCTAGTAGTCTGCAGATCTCATATGTATTAGACATAATGAAAGAAAAGCTTAGTATGCAGCATCTTCGCTATCTACAAATAAACCAACTTCTTGTTGTTCTCTCTTTGATCCAGGTGTTTCAACTGAGACCTGCTGTCTTCCTTGTTGTTATTAATTCTGAGGTTGTTTTCCTAGCCTAAAAATAAAAACAAGTTCTAAAGACTGATTTTATTAATTTTACTTATAAAACTATCTGTTTTGCTGGAGTTCACCGGCTTTATTCAAAATTTCCTTGACCTTGGTAACCTTGTTGGGGCAGCTTTTATCGATTTAACAAAAGCTTTCGATATGGTGCATCATGCTGTATTGATCAACCAACTTGCGGACCTTGGTATCTCCTCTGGCACTGTAGCCTGGTTTAGCCTGTTGCAGCTGGTTAAGATTGGCAATGTCCTCTCAGACAGCACACTGGTCCACTCAGGAGTCCTGCAAGGGTCCATCCTGGGCCCTCTTCTGTTTAGCATGTTCTTTAACAAGCTCTCTAACTCCTGTCAGGTTCATCTCCTGTTATACTCAGATGATGTGGTTGTTTACATCAGTGACCCAGACCCCCAGTCTCTTGAAAACCAGCTTCAGCTCAACTTCTTGCTCATAGAAAGATGGTTCTATGAGCACAAACTGGTCATGAATTATAAGAAGACAAAATCAATGCTGTTCTCTAGCTCCCACAACAAACACAGATCCTACTCACTTTCTATCACCAATGATGCAGGGTCTCCCTTGGAGCAAGTTCTATACATTAAATACTTAGGGATTGCGATAGATAGCACCCTGTCTTATACCCAACACATCGACAATATTGCTAAAGCAATCAACTCGCGTATAGGACTTCTCTATAGGCATAAGCACTGTCTGACTCCTGATCCCTTCAACCTTGCAATTCATAGCTCAGTTGTGTTTCTCATTGATTACTGGCTAGTAATCTATGGATCAGTCACAGACACATCCTTGTATCACATTAAATCGGCTCTTAATAAATCCTGTCAGCTTTTAAGAGGATCCGCTTGGCTTACTCACACCTGCAACCTCTATGCCCAGGCTAACTGGCTCCAATTTAAATCTAGAGTAATGTACCAAATTTGCCTGTTAGCAAAAAAAGTAATCTTTGGCATGTTACCCCCTGGGGTCACTAACCTTCTCACCCCCTATAACAACCCATTCTGCACCAGAAGTTTTGAAAATAAGACCTTCAATATTCCCCATTGTCATACTACCTTAGAACAGAGATCTTTTGCTTACTGAGCCCTGCTATGGTACAACTCATTCCACTCTAACATATCCTCTTCACCTACTCTGGGTTCTTTCAAACTAAAACTCAGGCAACAGTTAATTGTTAATGCCAGCTGTGATTGCTTCCAATAATTTCCAAGTACACTGGGTTTTCCAGCACTTTTAGCTGAATACCTTGACTAGCTAGACAAGCTGGTTCTCACACTTTTCCCTCTCCCTTACTCTCCTCTCCTCCCCATACCCACCTATCCTTGCCTGGACAAGGTCTCCATGGCTGTTTATCACTGTCTCCCTCCTTCCACCACATCTCTTTCTGCCCACCCCATTTAAAGCCTGTGGCTGTTGTTCCTCTCCCTTTTGTATTGTTCCCTTTTATCCCTGTTATCTCCCAGTTTTCTTCTGTTATTTTTTCACCTTGCTGCTTTATCTGTTTTTTTCTCACAGTACTTAAGATGTATTGATTTGCTTCCTCTCTTATTGTAGAAATTTTCTGCTTGTTAATGGTCTATTTTACAATGTCCCCTGTCTGTCTACTTTACTGACATGGAACCTATGTAAAGAGCTTTCTGCTCAAAGGTATTGTCCAAGTATTTCAATAAATAAATAAAAATCTGTTAACAGTCATTCTAAAGTCATATGTTCCAAACTGCCAGTATTAGGTAACCCAAATAAAAATGTTTAAAGAACACCTTTCCCAGTCCTTTTGACTTTCATACATAAATTACCCCTTCTTGCATTGATTCTGGAATTGTATTTTATTACTGTCCTCTGCAGTTAGTTTTTTTGCATGCTGAGCTGCTAAAAACTTCAGCGTGTATGAGGGTTTCTATAGCAAGCCTGGTGTTGCTGTGGACCCAGGGCTGTACTGCTGACATCATTATAGGGCAGAGGAGCGACTCACACTGTGCAGTGCAGTATAGTGCAGTCACATCAGTTTTGCAAGGTAAAACTACCAGTACTCAGTGTCCATACTGTGTTCCCCCTTCCCTAAGACACCCTGTTAGCAATGCATAATGCCAAAATCCAAATGCCTTGTCAGTATGTTTTTTTGTAAAAAATGACTTGTGTGAGTCACTCCTTTGCCATCTAGTAATGTGAGCAGTACAGCCCTGTGTTCACAGAAATACCAGGCTTGCTACAGAAGCTCTTATACACCCTGCAGTTTTTAGCAATCACAATACAAAAACTAACTGCAGAGGACAGTAATGAAATGCAGTTCCAGAATCAATGGAAGAAGGGGCACTTTATTCATTAAAGTAAAAAGGACTAGACAAGGTGCTCTTTAAATCTCAATCACTATCTCTCAACAAAATATTGCTCTCTTTTATGAGTTGTATTTTCCTAGCAGTTGAAACTCTGCTTCCTGTTCTTGTAAGTTTCATGTCCTGCCTTTCACAAAATGGAGTAATTTATGCATGAAAATCAAAAGGACTGGGAAAGGTGCTGACAGCAACTCTATCTTCTCTCAATTCCCATGCTTTGTTACAGATGCAGAAGTAAATCAATTTTATAAAAAAAAAACATACTGAGAAGGCATTTGGATTTTGGCATAATGCATTGCTAGCAGTGTGCCTTGAGGAAGGGGGAACACAGTTCGTACATTGAGTACTGGTAGTTTTCTCTTGCAAAATTGCTGTGATTGCACTGTACTTTATAGTGTGAGTCATTCCTCTGCTGTATAGTGATGTCATCAAGAGCCAGGAGCCCAGCAGCTGAACAGCAAAAGCAAGTGCAGCAGGGTTCAAAAACAAATCCAGATTATGGAAGGCAGAGTAAACCTTGGCCAAAAATAACAAATGTACACACCCTTTCAGCTCTAGTACTGCATATAATCACTACAAGTTGTAACTTTTTGGATCATCATGAAAGGTGCTGTTTAAGTGATATCATCTTGGATGTAGCAGTGCTATACTAGAGCTCTGTCTGAACCTCCTCAGAATCTCATCTAATCTTCCAAAAAACTGCTTAAATTCAGCAAAAAAACTTACTTTATTAGCACCCTGGGATATCCTTGAAGCAAAAGATGAAATAATTATTGCATTTGACACCCAAGTGCAGAGAACCATTAGATCATGGTCTGGCAATGTCTTCTCTATGGCTGCTAGTGAGTCACCTGACACACCAACCAACCCAGATCAGGAGATAATTTCACTATTACTTCCATGTCACTGGTATTGGAACTAAGAAATATGGCCTTCTCCATTCAAAAATTCGAGGATCGCCTATCAACACCCACCAAGTTTTCCAGGATGTCAAGCAGAAGATGGCTGAACTGTAACAGGACCTCAGTGGCACAGCAGCCAGTGGATGAATTAAAGGGGGGCTTGCAAGGGCTCAGCTCCCCCAGCTCTGAAGTGAGCCCCAGTAGTTCAGGCATTATTGCCATTGACTTATAATGGGAAGGGGGGCTCAGTTTAAAGATATGACCCTCATAGGCCCCCCATCTCCCAAAGCTCATAAAGTGTATTTCCAACACTGATAGTGGGACAGATGGGAACCCACAATGTGGCCCTCCTTTATCTGTACCATTGGGAATGGGAAATATTTGAGAAACTGGATGACCTGGAGTCTTGCTCCTGATGAAAGGGGTCAAGTCTGGAGACATGGAGGAATACATAGGTTCCCATAGAGGAATACATAGATTCCCTGCTAAAAGAATTACTTGAGCTCCCATAAGATTCCTCCCTGGGAATAGAAAGGGTCCACCTTGCCCTTGCACCATTCATGTCCAAAGGACAAATGAGCAAAACCCAGATCCATGATGCTGAGATGCATAGACTACAATGTAAAAATGTTAATTCTTAGAAAACCCTGGGACAAAAGGCAAGTAACTTTTGGTGATACACATTTATACTCCACATCATGACTTCACTCCATGTGTTGTGGACAAAAATTGCAAAATACTGAGAGTAGTGAAACAGCTGAAGTCAAAGAGAATAACAGCTCAGCTCATCGCATCAGCCCAGATCTGCATCTTTATGGAAAATGGACAAAAAATATTTTAGAAATTTGGAGAAAGCTGGACCCCCTCCCCCCCAGCTCAGCTAGGCACTCTGATCCCCACAGATCTGAATCACCCCACTGCAGATCTGGAACATGAAATGCAGCTTAAGACATGGTTAGCAGCTCCTGCTAGTACCAAAGGCTGAAAGATCCAAGCCAGTACACTCAACAACACCTGAAATCAAGTTTTTCATAATCACCACCATGATCCTAAACAACAGCAGTCGGGAAGCTCATCCATGGCTGAACAGAGAACAAGGTACTGTGCTCATTTTCTTAGACCCTTCATTGCTCTGCATAAATCATGTGGGGAATAGGGTGGCCTTGACTGCAGTTCATCATTCAATTGCAGACTGAGACTATTTAGATAATAAATACATAGATACATATGTGTTGTCTGCAGATAAGGACCTTGTGGCCCATCCAGTCTGCCCTATCCCTCTTTCTAATGCTTAAGGTACTCTAGATGCTACAAGCCCCCCCTTCACTCTAGCTTGATAATTCCCATGTACCTACCCCATGCATTCTTGAATCCCTGAACTGTGTTCACCCTCACCACTTCCTGAGGGAGACTCTTATATCTGCACCACCCTTTTAGTGAAGTAGAATTTCCTCAAGTTCCCTCTAAGTTTCCCCCTTTCAGTCTCATGCTGTGCCCCCTTGTTCTGCTATTTCCCTTCAGGTGAAATATGCTCCCCTCTGGTACCCTGTTGATCCCCTTTAGATATTTGAAGGTCTCTATTATGCCCCCCCCCTCTCTCCTTTCCTCCAGGGAGTACATATTGAGAGCTCTGAGTCTCTTCTCATACAACTTATCCTACATCCCCAACACCATTTTTGTAACCCTCCTCTGTACCGTCTTCATCCTATCTATGTCTTTTTTGAGACAGGGCCTCCAGAACTGAACACAATACTCCAGATGAGGCCTTACTAGGGAGTTGTACAATGGTACCACCACTTCCCTCCTTCTACTTGTTATATCCCTCCCTATGCACCCTAGAATTCTGTTAGCATTTCCAACTGATTTGTCACACAGTTTAGCCACTTTGAGGTTGTCTTCTATGACTACCACTAGCTCCCTTTCCTCTGTGGTGACCTCCAGTGTTACCCCATCTAGTTCATATGCAGACCTAGGATTCCCTCTCCCTAGCTGCATAATCTTGCACTTTTTTTGCATTGAAACCCAACTGCCATTCCTTGGACCAGTTTTTTAGCAGCTTCATATCCCTCCTCATTTTTTCTATACCTTCATGTATATCGACCCTGTTACATAGCTTTGTATCATCCATGAACAGTCCAACCCTCCCTTCTGGACCCTCTGCAATATCGCCTATGGAGACATCAAAGAGCACTGCTCCCAGCACTGAGCTCTGGGGTACTCCACTTGTTACTCATCCCTCCTGTGAGCTAACTCCATTTACCACCACTCTTTGTGTTCTGCTGCTCAACCAGTTTCTAACCCATGTGACCACCTCTGTCTCCACCCCCAGATTTGCCAGCCTGAAGATTAGTCTCCTCTATGGAACTGTGTCGAAGGCCTTCCTGAAGTCCAGATATGCCACATCTACTGATCTGCCCCAGTCTATTTCCTTTGTCACCCACTTGAAGAAATTTTCTTGACAGAATGGCAGGTTTTACCTCGTTGCTTTAAAAATGGAACTGTAAGCAAGCAAGACAATTACAGACTGATCTTATGCTTACCCTTTGGGATCCCATGCTGGGAAAAGGGAGGTGGCTTGAAATACAGCAGTAAAGGTATGACTACTAGACTAAATAGAGATTATAAATTTCAGATTCAATGACTGAGGTTTCCCCTGAATATAAGGCTACCTCACAAGCCCAAACCTTCCTTACCAGGCTGCCCTTCAACTCCGAGCTCCCAACTAGCTAACCTTTCCTATGGTCATAGCCTTTACCATCCTGAATTCCTAGCTCCCCTCCATTTTCATTTTTGTTTCTTCTTGTCTCTCCCCTCTTTTTTCTCTTGCCTCACCTACTTCTTTCTTCAGTGCTATAATCAGATGCAAAACATATTAGGGCTTCACTACTCCAGCCCAAGTGGGCAGTGTTTGTACTTGGTGGTAAATTATAGTATATAAGTGAGACTGTTTCTTGGCTATCTAATTTTGAAACAGTACCTGACCAGGGGTCTATGGTAAGACTTAGTATAGTAAAGATATAAGTATAAGGGGTGGCCTAATTCACTCTAATCTCTTACAGCCCCACATGATAAAATATCTCCAGGCCCAGTGGTGAGTTGGAATCTGGAGGACCACAAAATGCCATTCGTACAGTCAGGAGGCTGTACCAATATCCTGCTACATGCAGAATGTACTGACTTGTATTTATCAGCTGAGAACAAAGAAAATATGCAATCATCCAGGTTCGGGCTCAGTTAAACCTTGGGCTCCACACTTATCTAAATACATGAGGCCATAGCCTGTAGACTGGGAGCATGGATACATGAGCAATAATACCCCCCCCCGGATCTGATCTCTGAATATTGGGGCCAGTAGACTACCCTGGCTGTGAGTGGCCTGTTGAATACCCCAGTGAAGAACCCATGGCCTGACTGAAATCCACTAAGCCTGCATGTGCACCATGATGGCCAGTTAACAGGACATGTCTTGTCCCCCTTGTTGAACACCCTTAAGACATAACTCTGACATGCAGTGCTACATTCTTTGAATGGATAAATGTCACCTTGCACTCCCTAGGTCAGTTACTCCCACACTGCCTGGTTTTTGTCTTTTCTTCCCCCAATCCTCCATTTTTTCAATCCCCTATACCCCTGAAAGAGCCCAACTGAGAGGAAAAATAACAATTAAATCAGCTGCAATGGAAATACCCCTACAGACTTGAAAGGGAGTCAGTGATTTAAAAATGGTCTATAATAAACAGAGATGGATGAAGTCGGACAACTTTGCTTCATGGATTATTTCTTGAATTTGCAATATTAGTCCACCCAACAAAGTCACACTTTGCCTGGAAGGCAGAATTCATGAATGCAGAAGTCCACAAGGCAAAGTCGCACTTCACCTGAAAGGTGGAATTCGCAAATGTGGAAAAATTGCAACTTAACCTAACTTCGCCTACGAATAATGATTAATGATAATAAGGCAAAGTTAGCGAGGATTCATGGGATAGGAGATCACAAGGGCTTTTTCTCTATCCAGAGCCTGACATCAGTGCAGTGTGTGAAGGAGAGAGAGCTGGAGTCAGTTGTGTTCTTAGAACTGCGTCTAGAAAAGCCTTTTAAAACCCCTCAAACTGCAGAGTTTGTTGTCCAAATTCACTCTACTAAAGAGCTACTGATGCCTCAAAAAAAACTTTAAAAAACATAATGATTAGGTACAATTCTGTTTGCATTCCATTTATATTTTATATATTTCTCCTTCCCATAATTCATTACTAAGGAAATATGTATGAATATGTGATTATTGTCCCTTAGAGTTTGAGTTAAGAACATACAAACATACAAAACCTGCCAGCAGAAACAGGCCTCACGGTCTAGCAAGTCTGTTCATATGTGCAGCTAGCATCCCAACAATGCAGCTGCCCCAACCTCCCCCACACTCACCTCCTGGGACTGCTCAGTGCCATTTACATTGCCCCTTCCATATCCTGTCCCATGCCCTTTTGAAACTCCCCACCGACCAGCATGCCACCACTGCCTCTGGCAGAGAGTTCCATTTTGACACAACCCTCTCTGTGAAATAATGCCTTCTCATCTCCCTCCTGAACCTGCTCGTCTCCAATCTCAGCCCATGCCACTCTGTGTCCCTTCCCTTCCTTTGTTTAAACAGCCCCTCTGCCCCAGATTTGTTGATCTCCATCAAGTATTTGAAGGTCTCAATCATATCCCCCTATCCTTTCTCTCATCTAGGGTGAACAAATTCAAGTGACCCAACCTTTCCTCATAGGTTCTGCCCTCCACCCCCATATCATTGTCATTGTCCTGCACTGCAACCCCCTCTAGAAGCTTGATGTCCCTCCTCAGGTACAGTTGCCAAAACTGCATGCCGTACTCCAACTGTGGCCTGACCAAGGACCTGTAAAGGGGCAGGATTACTTCCTTGTGGCTGGATGAGAATCCCAGCTCGATGCACCCCAGCATCCTATTGGCCCTAGCCAACGCCCTCCTGCAATGAGCAGAGTTATTCATGTTCCCCATTACCATGACCCCCAGGTCCTTCTCCTCCTCAGTAACTCCTAACCACACCCCACCCAGCCAATATTCCCTCTTCTGATTCCTTGCTCCAAAGTGCATAACTTTGCACTTCTTTGCATTAAATACCAGCCGCCACCTCTCTGACCACTCCTCAAGCATGGTGAGGTCACTCTGTAGCCTCTGCCACAGCACTGTGTCATCCACTACAGCTCCCATCTTGGTGTCATCCACAAACAGACTGATCCTGCTCTCTACCCCTTGCGCTATATCCAATATGAACAGTCCAAACAACACCAGCCCCAGCACAAAGCCCTGCGGTACACCACTGATCAGTGCCTTGGGAGATGAGAGTTCTCCCCCCCCACCACCCATTGCAGTCTATCCCCAAGCCAATTTCTGATCCATCCAGCCATCTTATCCCCTACCCCATGTGTTCCAGTTTTGCCCCCAGTCGCCCATGAGGTACCCAGTCAAAGTCTTGCTGAAATCTAAATATAGGACATTCACAGCATGGCCCTTGTCCAGTTCCCTTCTCACCAAGTCATATTATTCTATCTGGTTGTTCTGGCATGATCTACCCGAGACAAACCCATGCTGCCACCCATCCTGGAGATCATTGAGCTTCAGGAAGGTCACCAGTCTCTCTTTCAAGATGGATTCCTTTAGCTTACCCACCATGGAAGTGAGACTGACAGGTCTGTAGTTTCCTGGCTCATCCTTTGTGCAGCTATTGTGGATAGACACCACATTATCCAAGCTCCAGTCCTGCGACATGCACCCCCGTCCAGGGAGGGGTTGTACAGGTCAGTCAGTGACCCAGTCAGCACCTCCACCATCTCTCTCAACACCCTAGAGTGAATGACATCAGGACCTGGTGCCTTATCCACCCTAAGAGCCTTCAGACCTTCCAGTACCCTGCTTTCTTGAATCACTTCATCATTCACCTCCTCCCCCCTTGTCCCCACCCCTCCAGTCCATGGAAGTAGTGGTCCTCCTACCTCCCTCATGAACACAGGCTAAATTAAACATTCAATATGTCTGCCTGTTCCCCCTCCCTCTCCACCCACCTCACCTCCCTAATCCAGACTATCCAGTCCTTACACATCCTTTTTCCCTCATGTACTTAAAATCTCCTTCCCCTCCCTAATGCCCTAAGCCAGACTTAGTTTCTTTGGTGGCCTTGATGTTCCTTACTAACTTGGTCACTTCCATGGCCCACTTTGCATACAAGTTCTTGCCTCCCACCTCCCAGTTCTCTTCATTCATCTAAATGCAGCTATCTTGGCTCTCACCCCCTCCAACACCACCCTGGTCATCCAGCATGGCACTTTGGCCCTGGACTTCTTGTTCAGAATCCTGGTGCATGCTACAGTGGCCTCTCTCAGGCCAGACTTTATGATGTCCCACTTTTGGTGCATGTCAATCTCTAACTTGATTCCCTCAAGACTCCCCCTCAGTATTTCCCTCATCCTTCTAAAGTCCACCCATCTGAACTGCACTACCTTTGTTGCTGAACCCACTGCCTCCTTGCTCATGCTTAGCCTGAACTACACCGAAAGGTGCTCACTTGTGGCTAGTGGATCCTCCACCCATAGCTCCCTCACCATCTCCCCATTTGTTAGAACCTATTCAATATGTTGCCCAGTCTGGTTGGTTCACCAACCATCTGCACCAGATGGCTCTCCTGGAATGCATCCAGTAGTACCTGTTCTCTGGCACTAGAGGTGGTGTGGGTTCCCCAGACTGCCCCAGGTAGATTGAGACCCCCAACAATCACCATGCTCCCTTTGCTACACACCCATCAAATTTGATCTGCCTACTCCCTATCCATCTCCTCGCACTGTGCTGGTGGTGTATATACTACCCCTACCCTACTGGTCCAGAAACTGTATCCACAATGCCTTCATTCTCTCCTCCTCCTCCCTCTCATCCCTTGTGCACCTTATCCTGTTCCTTATAAAAATCACCACCCCTCCTCCCTTCCCTACTCCCCTGTCCTTTCTATATACCCTGTACCCAGGAATCATCAGATCCCAATCCTGGTGTTGGTTGGCCCACGTCTCCATGATGGCCACATCATCCATCTTCCCTATGCTTAGGACAACCTGTAGCTCAGCTACCTTATTACCTAGGCTCCTCATGTTTAGGGAGACTACCCTCCACCCAGCCCCTGCATTCTCCTTGCCCTGCACCCCCCACCCTCTTTCCCTCCCTCTGCCCCCCCCTTACAAACACTACTGTCTTGGGGGGTTAGCTCCTACCACTCCCCTACCTGGTGGTCTTGCTTGCTAGCTGCACACCCACCCCCTCTTCCTAGTTTAAAATCCCCTGGGAAGCTATGTACTCCTCCAGTTTCTGTTTCTGCAGGTGGTAAAATTCCCATATCTTGCTGGTGGAATTTCACATTTCACACCTGCAAAATATTTTGTGAGTGCACGAATTTCACAAAATATTTCATGGAATTAAATTTTCCAATTTTGCCCATCTCTAACTGTTTTTCATAAAAATACACATACACACATATAAAATACCTGGTTATTGTTTGATTGAAGTGTTGTGTAGTCACAACTTGTGTGTGTGTGTGTGTCCTCCTAGTCCCAATAGTCCAACTTGAGTATTGTTTTGTGTTAAAACCAAAAAATGAAAAAAAAGTAAATATAAAATGCTAGTGTATTTGTTTCAGTGTAAAATCCTTTAAAGTTTTGTGGAGTCTTGCATTGGTGAGCTCCCCCTAGTTCTACCCTTAAATCCCTCTTGCGTATTGACTTGTGAACCACCCAAAAAAGAAAAAAAAAATCTTTCTGTTGTTCTAATGTCTGTGTAAAGTGTTTTAAAGGGGACGGGAAATGTGTGCTAATTGCAATTAACCAATAATGTTTCTAGTAAAAGAAATTAAAAGGCTTACGTTCAGCTGAGCCATATTTAACTGTACCTGAATAAGCGCTGATATGAAAACTGTGTTTTCAGTTGTTTTCTTTTGATGGACAACATTCTGTACAGTTCTCGTCATGTAACTAGTAATTTGGAATGCTTACTATGTCATGGTTTGTGTACAGAATGCTAAGCATCAGCGATTGTCCTATCAGAACCATGCTCTGAGTTCTGAGCTCAAACCGTGACATAGTTAAAACTTTGGTGAGTTGGGGGGGGGGGTTGTGGAGTAGATTTATAGTATAAGTGTTGTTTGTTAACATTGTACTGCAGCTTCCATTTCTTGTATTTACCTTATCATGTGCTGCCTGTTTTGTGTTTGAAACAAAATAAAGCTTATTGAATTAAAAAAAACAACAACTCCAGAGCATTGGTTCCATGAAGAGAACTGTAACAGAACACTGCCCATAAAAAGGAAACAAAGCAAAATATAGGTTTTGGCATCACTTTTTATTCAGGTACATTTACATATGTATCATTTAGGTTTATGGATATCATGTCTGTAAATAGGAAGGTTGCAAACAGTTGCCAATTGAAACATTGTTTCCTGTTCTCTTTAAGTGTTTTGCATGGTTCCCTAATCACTTGTAGCTTAAATAATTCCCATTGTATAGTGTGGGTGCTGTTGGTGATTTATTTATTTTAAAACTTGGTAACTGGGAAAGGCACACTGAGACAGGGCCCATTTTAAAGTGCAACCAGGGGAAGGGATAAAGAGACAAACATCCTATAAGTACAATACAGTATACAGAAATACGAGTTATATGTCAGCAAATTAAATACAAGGGAGTTGGTGCACTCTGAGGAAAAAGCAAAAGTCATCGACAGTCAAGGTAAATCACTGTAGCAAAGATGGGTAAAGTAAGTAATCAGAAAAGAATATAGAAGTGACATATTAAACTGTGGTGGAAATGTGAATATAAAGAGCAGCAGTAGGGGTGAAAATGCAGCCAGTAGACTACAGCAAGTACAGGAACATTTCTACAGCAGGTGAGACTGTGTAGTGATGCTAGTTCATGAGGAGATTGAACTTCAACAGAGGGTGCTGCTGCTTCCACAGGGTGTGCCCACCACCCTACTGGGACTCTTCCTTTATGCCCTCCATGAACTGCTGCTGGCATGGACAGACCACCACCTCTACCTCCCCCATTCTCCACTTCCCTCTGATTTGCAATGAGATGGGTCCTCTGGCCCCAGTACCCATGTGGGTTCTCTGCTTGCCCCGGGGGGATATGTTTATTGCATAGGTTGCAAGTGACCACACTAACCCTAACCGAAATGTCCCCTAGGATAACACTGCAACTTTAACAAGCCATAACTCCTGCAGTCTTTATAGTTAAGGGACACTCTATTCAACCAAACAAGGGTCTCAATGTGTACCACAATAGTAAAACATAGTACCCCTGGAAAAATTCATGGGGTGTTCACAACACCCCCAAATCACCTCCCAACTTAACCATAGTGCTAAATCCATAGTATAAATCTAATATTCTCCAAATGCAGTAAATATGTACTTCCTATTGGATTACAACCACACCAATGTGCAAACAAATATGCCTACAAAAACCAAAAGGAGTAGTTGGCGGAAGTCATTTTGACCCAGTTTCACCTTTGTGTACCCCAAGGAAAAGTTTCAGGTAAAGTTGCAAGGCGAACTTACAAATGGAAAACTTCCTATTAAATAAAAACACTTCATGAAATGATCCATGGAGGTGTATGTGACGATTTCAACAGAACTTCACTGGCAAATTAAAACTTCACAACATCTCTGGGAAAGAATGTTCTGGAGGAGACACTTCCACTCACTCAGCAGCTGTTATACTCTTTTCACTAACCTGATGGCTGGTATAGTGCCTGAGAGGTGTATTTGGGGGACCTAGTGGATGAGAAGGGCAGGATGCTCAGATCCACAAGGTACCCAGGATGGTACACTACAGATTTTCTGTCCTCACAGAGTTTCATTTACCTTCTTTACTGATCTCTGTGTGAGAAACTACACCTTGAAGGATGTTTGGTTTCATAATTTGTTGTCACAATTAAACATTCTGGTTAACATGTTCTGTTTATTGCCTCAAGGCCTTCCTGTTTACATAGACTTTTCCTGACCCTGTTGTGTAAATATCACCCTGTTCTGACTATTTATATTGCTTGTCCCTGATATCTTTATTTATGTATTGTGTATTTATTTATTATTGTAGTTTTAATTATTTTTGCTGTTTATCGATGTGTTTCTTTTTTCTGGTTTGTTTTTATGTATCGTGTCCATAGCCTCAGGGACTGGGCATCATTTAAATAAAATTTGCCTTGCCTTTTGCCTTGCCTCACAGTTAATGGTGCTACTGCTTTTTAAGGGAGGTGGGTAGTTCCAACAAAGTCATAGCTGCTCTTACTGAACTCAAGGCAATCTGTTATAGTGATCAAGGAATGGAAACACTGGTAAAGAGAAACAGATTCCTTCAAGGTTTGAACTGATAACATGCCTTACTAGCCCTCCTGCAAGTGATGCACCTTTCTCAGGATGACCACAAAACTGGTGCTATCTTTGGTGGGATCAGTACATTCTTCATCCTAAGAATCTCACTCTTACTATAAAAAAGTTAAAGTGCTGGTGAGAAGGGGACTCCCTATCCAGGTGAATAGGGTGGAGACAGACATAGAGGGTCATTATGTATGTCTGGAAGAACAATGCCATAGTAACCCCTTTTCCTTGCTCAACATTTACACCCCAAACTGTACTGTGGAGAGGGAAGAATTCTTCAAAATGGTTATGTTAAAATTTACACCCATTCTGACCAGGCTGTATTTGCAGGTTGATGATTTTAATAGTGTAATGTCTGCAGGGGCAGACAGAAAACTACTCTGACACCAAAATGGGGTAAGGATGGTGGAGGGAAAGCCATTCATAGAGTAACTAGGGAGATGGGCTTGGAGGAGATGTGGTGTCTCTTACATCCCAAAGACTCTGATTACACCTTTTAGTCTGAGCCCCCAAAATCTCTTTCCTGCATAGACATGTTCAATATATCTTTAGAGTGGACATCTATTACTTTCAGCTACATGGATGGTAACACTACCTTGTCTGACTATGCCCGAGTAATCTTAGACATCACTATTACACCCCATATAAAAACCCTGCATGGAGATTGAACAGCTCCTTACTAAATGTCCTTGACTTTCGGGAAATGATTCAAACAGATATTAAGAGGTATGTTCAAGACAATAAAGTGAGAGACACAAGTTTGGTGGACAGATTTGATAGCCTTAAAGTTACCTTTACAGGAAAATCATACAGTATGCCTTAAGAAAACATAAGGTGGAGTTAACCTAGAGACTAGCACTTGAGCATGAACTCCTCAAACTCAAGGTGACACACATTATGCTAGATGGTGTTACGTTCCCAAATAAAGCAATGTAGAAAGAAGCTCAATAAATATACTGCATATTAAACAAAATACTGAGGGACAACCCTAGTATGCTAGACAGCTCTATTACAAGGCAAAGAACTGGGCTGGAAAACCTCTGGCATGGCAGGTGAGGAAATAGAAGGCTGGCAGAGTGGTACTCAAAATCATTGAAAACACCTGGGGGGAGGAAGTCTCTCAACTGGAGCAAATGGCATAAGACTTTTGTACTTACTATCAAGCACTGTACTGCACAAAGCAAAATGGGCCCCCACTCATCTGGAGGACATTTGGGGAATACCAAGGGAGTCTTGTGATGCCCACCCTCTCATAAGAAGACAGGGAATGGATAGAAACACCCATAATACATGAAGAGATTGAGGCTATAATCCAGAACTTTAAAAATAGGATAGCCTCCGGGGTGTAAGGATTCCCCATGTATTCTAAAAAGCCTTCTGTGAATCCTTGTCCACAGAACTGCACCAATTATTCTGGGAGGTGGGGCAGGGGGGCAGTCCACACCTGATGTTTTGCATGGATATTGGTGATTCCCAAGTCTGGAACTATCTCATGAGCTGCAAATTGTACCACCCGATCTCCTTGTTCCCAGTGGAATTAAAAATCTTCACATCCATAATGGCCTTCAGACTGCAGGAAGTGGTGGGGACCTGCATCAAGAAGAATTTAATATGGGCTGTGACCTGCAAGATAATATCTGGCACCTCATTAATATATTCTCTTCTCAGAAAGGAATCCCAAATTTCCAACTAGCAAATTCTATGGATGCTGAGAAGGCTTTTGACTGGGTGGACTGGGCACTTTTCCAGTACTCGGAGGAGGAGGAGGAGGTTTGGCACCAACTTCTTGGTGTGCCTTGCTTCTCTTTATGATTCCCTGGAGGTTAGGGTGAATGGCGGTGGCCTCTCCCAGATTCCCACTTGGGGATGGAACAAGACAGGAGTGTCCCCCTTCTTTTTCACCCTTTACATCTAACCTTTGTTGATCACAGTGCTGTCTAATGATTATATTGAAGGGGTGAGATTTGGGCATACAAAACAAAAAGTAGCATTGTATGTGGACGATTCCCTATTTTTCTTAAAGGATCGCACCACCACAACCCCAGAACTAATTAGGGAATTGGAAACATTTAGTACCATCTCAGGATGCAAGTAGAATTAGCAAAGATCAGAAGCCTTCATCATAACAGACAGCTGCTGCAGCAACTTCAGAATAACCTTCCCCTTCTGATGGGTAGTCCATAATACCATCTGATACCTGGGTATCCAAATTACACCCAATGAAACATAGAAACAAAGAAGTTGATGGCAGATAAGGACCTCAGTGACCATCCAGTCTGCCCATTTCTTTTTCTACCTTATAAATGTGCCATTGGCCTTTGCTCTGTCAATGGCCTATCTATTCATACTCATCGGTATTGCCCCCTTATGCCTTTCCAATGCCTGTTTGAAGCCCTGCACTGTATTCATATCCACCACTTCCTGAGGTAGGCCATTCCATGCATCCACTACCCTTTCTGTGAAAAAGAACTTCCTCACATTACCCCTTAATAGGCTTCCCTCTAATCTCATGCTATGTCCTCTAGTCCTGCTATTTTTCTTATATTGAAATATATTAGACTCTGTCACCTTGTTAATGCCCTTAAGGTGTTTGAATGTTTCAATCATATCACCTCTCTACCTCTTTATCTCTAGGGTATACATATTGAGCTCCTTTAATCTGTCCTCATATGTTTTCTGATGCATTACCTGCACCATTCTGGTTTCCCTTCTCTGGACTGCCTCAATTTGGTTAATGTCCTTGTGAAGGTGTGACCTCCAGTACTGCATGTAGTACTCCACATGGGGCCTAACCAGTATCTTGTAAAGAGGGATTATTACCTCCCTCTTCTGACTTGTGATACCCCTACTAATACACCCTAACATCCCAAGTCTCTTTCTTCCCTTGTGACTGCCAGCAACTCCCCTCCTAGCCTATAGGTGGCTTTAGGGTTTCTTTTCCCTATGTGCATGATCTTGCACTTCTTTGCATTAAATCCCAGTTGCCACTCTTTCGACCATTTTGCTAATTTATCCAGATCTCTTCTCATTCTGCCCACCCCATTTGGATCATCTACACTGTTGCAGATCTTGGTGTCATCTTCAAACAGACAAACCTTATCCTCCAGTCCATCTGCAATGTCACTGATGAAGATATTGAAGAGGACTGGTCCCTGAACTGATCCCTGAGGTACTCCACTTGTGACTTGCATCTCTTCTGACTGTATACAATTTACAACCACTCTCTGTTTTCTGCCCATCAACCAGTTTGCCACCCAGTTGACTACTTCCTGACCCACCCCGAGCCTACCCAGCTTACTAATCAATCTTCTATGGGGAACAGTATTGAAAGCTTTGCTGAAGTCAAGGTAGGCGGCATCAACTGCTTCCCCTTGGTCCACCACTCTGGTTGCCCAGTCAAAGAAATCTATGAGATTAGTATGACAGGACTTTCCTTTTATAAACCCATGCTGTCTTGGATCCTGTGCTCCTATGGATTCCAGGTGTTGCATTATCCTTTCCTTATGGAGTGCCTCCATAATCTTTCCCACTACTGAGGTAAGTCTGACTGGTCTGTAGTTCCCTGCCTCCTCCCTGCTCCCACTCTTGTGGCCCTTCTCCAGTCTTCTGGGAACTCTCCTGTGCTCAGAGACTCATTAAACAGTTCTGATAATGGCTCTACTAATTCCACCCTTAGCTTGTTTAGTACGCTGGGATGTATGCCATCAGGTCCCATTGCCTTGTCCACCCTGAGCTTATCAAACTCTTGTAGTACCCTTTCTTTTGTGAAGGTACTAGTGCTCACCTCCCTACCTCCCCCCTGTGTCCATGGTGCTGAGTTGTGGTCCCTGCCCTAACTTCTCTTCAGTATATACTGAGCAGAAGTATCTATTTAGGATAGATGCTTTTACAAGGTCCTCCTCCTCACACGCCCACTTATCTACTTTGATCTTAGCAATACCCCCGCTGGACTTTCTCCTTTCACTAATATATCTATAGAAAGTCTTGTCACCTTCTTTTACTGACTGTGGTAGTGTTTCCTTGGTTTGGGCCTTTGCCTGCCTTACTGCCTTCCCTGCTTCCCTTAGGGAAGTTTGGTATGCCTTCCTATCTTCACTCCGCTACGTTCCCTTATATTTCCTGAAGGCCACCCTTTTGGCTCTGACCTTTTCTGCTACTGTTTTTGAGAACCAAAGTGGTTTCCTTCTTCTTTTGCACTTCCTTTTCTCTCTATGTTGGGATGTTGCTTCAAGTATTGCATCCTTAAAGCTTGCCCACTTTGCCTGTACCCCTTCAACTGTATTTATTTTTGCGAGGGCTAGTATAACTCTGTTGGCCATCTTATCAAAGTCAGCTCTTCTGATGTCCCATATTTTTGCCTTGGATTGGGATGATTTTGTTGTAGTGGCCAAATTGAAGCATACCATTTGATGGTCACTGGCCCCCAGGTGATCTTCTACCTGGAGATCTGTGATCCTTTCCCTGTTAGTCAGTCCTAGATCTATGATAGCCCTGTCTCTTGTGGGTTGTTGTACTAGTTGTTTGAAGCCTTCACCCTGCAGGGAATCCACCTTGTGTCTACTTCTGGCAGATGTTCATGCTGGTATTGATCAATCCGTATCTGGCATGTTGAAGTCTCCCATTATCAGAACCTCCACTTCAGCTGTTATATTTTGTATATCTTCTAACAGTAATGTGTCTATGTCCTCCCCCTGTTCTGGGGGCCTGTAGACAACCCGAGTTCTTATGGCTGTCCCATTTCCTGTTTCAAGGGTAACCCACAGTTCTTCTGGCTCCTTATGTGTATTCTAAATTTCTGTAGCTTTAATATTTTCATTGACATACAGGGCCACTCAACCACCCCTTTTTTCACCTCAGTCTCTTCAGAACAGTACTTAGCCAGGTACTGAAGTCTCCCAAGTGTGGTTACTGGTAAACCACGTCTCACTAATTGCTATTATGTCCAGTTTAGCCTCTGTCATTATTGCCTGCAGGCCTGGGATCTTGTTTCCCAGACTGCAAGCATTTGTGTACATGATTTTCCATTGGCCAGATTCTGGTGTGTTAGTTGTTGGGTGAAGTCTGGCATTTCCCCTGTGCGTCGTATGGGGAGCTGGACCTTTTTCCGACTACTCGGGTTAAATCATCTTAAATTACTGCAGAAATAATCACAGACCTTAGTATTTGGGCACTGTTGTGCGAAATCATTGTATGAACATATACTGTTAAACATGAAATTGCTGTACATGCTTGTACTATAGAATACCTTGTACTATGCAAATCAATATGGCTGTTATGAATTCCATTTTGTTTCTTCCTCTACCCTCCATTTTGAATTTGCTATATGCTGAAAAATATATTTTTGTTTGTGGTTAGAGTGGAAGGTACCAGGTTAATATAGCACTTCAATAATAATGCAGTAAGACGCTCATTGTGTAAAGCACGAAAACATTTAGAGTGACAGAGGTACAGTATAAGAGTGGTAGGGAATTACCACTACCCCTGTCACTCTGTGCTGATACAAGCAAGTGATCAAGCCACTATGTGTGGTTCCAGGTCAAGCCACTCCCATGGTGGAGTCAATAAGGCACCAGTACATAGCAGGGTTAGAGACCTGGGACCATGGTTCATTTCCCCCCAGGTCAACTTGTGTTGCAAATTTTTTTTTTTTTAGAAAAACTCTCTTCCATTAGGAGAGGAAAGATCCCTCTCCTGAATTTCTTCCCATCCCTAAAATCTACAGCCACTCAGACTTTGTTATCTTAAGTCCTGGGGGTTTTGGGGATGATGCACCCACATTGGAGGTTGCAGGTGGCTAAGCCCTCCACAAAAAAACAGAAAGTAGTATTGTTTTCAATAGTGTGCGCTTTTTCTGTTGGGTTGGTATGTTTTTCCAAAATTATGTAGGTGAATGCTGTTTGGCTTGTGGCATTTATTGACATGCATTTTTTCGTCAGAGACTTTATGACCCCATGCTGAATGAGATGTACCTGTATTGAATTTAAGGAAATTCTGACTATAGTGGCAGTTCCTGTAACAGAGACTTGCACTGAGTACAGAAGTTGCAAGATGTGATGTTTGGCTCTATTCTAATACAAAACCTTAACATAAAATGTTGTGGTCACTACAATTCCACTCTTGTAACATCTCTGTCAATCTTTTTGTCATATGTCATGGGGTCTCAATGTCATGGCATCATGTTATGCCATAGCTGGTATATAAGAGTGGCAGATAGCCACATAGGCTTGGAATAGGATTTTTAGAGGAAAGCAAGACAACATCACATCTTTGTACCTGTTCTTCCTGAGCTCAGGTAAAACACAATGTTGTTGCATGAATGCATTATTGATTAATTGATTGATTGATTGATTAAGTCTGAGTAATTGATTTTATTATGTGCATCTCTTCTATTCTGTTAGCATGGAATTATGAGCAATAAATACATTTTGCTGTAATTTACTGGACTGGGACTGATTTTACTGAGCACTGAATTTAGGCTTGTAATTTACACATTAACAACACTAGTATCTCTGTCTTTAGGCAGCTGAATGTCGGCCCTGAAAATGAATGTATTGCTCCATCTCGTGTTTTACTTTCAGGTTTTCCTAACTGGGATACTGGGTTCATTTTGAAAACAGCTCAATAAAACAATAAATAAATTTCTCTGGCAGGGACACAGAATCTGGCTAGGCAAGAACATAATGGTGCTTACAAATGAGTAGGGGGGACTTGGATTACCAGACTCTGAATTTTATTATTGGGCTTCATAGGTCATATAGCTCATCACTTTTTTAAAGCAAAACTAGGAGCTGGGATGGTACACTGCAGAAAACGGAGTAACCTTCCCCAGACCACACTTCACTCTTCCCCATACCCAACTCACTCAACCATTAATGTGTGCAGTACACAACCTCTGGACTAGACATTCTCTAAAGGTCAGCCTGAAACTTAAAACCCTCACTTGTACCCAAATCATTTATGACCACTGATGATTATTTTTGAAAACCCTAATTTTACACCCCCTAAATCATACTAGAATATGAATGCTGGAATAGGTTGGGAATCACTACTTTCAAACAACTGCTTGTGCCATATACATGCCACTCTTTTGATGCCTTCAAACAGAAATATAATATCACTGATGTAGATTTTTCTTTAGATTCCTTCAGGTTTGACATTACATCATGTCAGGAGAAAACCTTCAGCACCTTAGTAGAGAACTCATTAAATGGAAAGATTTTGTGTATTGGACCATACGGTTCCAAAATATAGAGAGGTACATCTCTAAGATTTATCACTGGTTGAAGCATGCCAGAGGCATGACACTTAGAGAAGTTAAGGATAAATGGGAGTGGGGGGTGGGGGCATCCATCAAAGATAAGGCTTGAATGGAGATACTCCAGAGGGATTTGTGGGTCTTGTTTTCTCCATCTTGTTGAGAATATTGCTGGAAAATTCTGCTGAAATTCTTTTACATCTCATTGATAACCGCCCCCCCATGCCATTTGATTAATGCAGCTGCTAGAGGTGGTGTGGAGCATGTGAAATCTACTGCCATCATTTTTAGAGCTGCTCCAACATACTGGGATACTTTTAAGACAGCCGTACAGAGCTGAGCCAGATGTGAAGCCAGACAATTTCCTTAGCATACACACACCTTCTACTGGATCTCCCTGTCCCATGAATGGTATCCTCTGGTGATAGGGATTTATTTTGTATCCTTCATATCTTGGCTATTAAGGGGAATTGCATCCCACTGGCTATCAGCAGCGAGACCCTCCACACAGGAATAGAAGGCCAGAGGAAGCCACAGGAGCCATTGGAATGAATTACAGCAGATCTATGCCTCACCAGCAAAAGGTATAATGAAAAAATGGAAAAAAAAAGTAATGATTATCTGGCACAATTATAATTATTAAGAGGGAGAATGTAAAAAGGAGGAAGCCACCTATAATAAGAACAAACACATTACCTAAGAGAGATGGGCTTAACAGAAGACAGAAGTTATCAAACTGACAGCCGATTGGAGAATTAAAAAATAACTCACCACAAACACAAAAACATATAAGGTCATAACACTGTTCTGAGTTTTGTTCTCACTGTTCATAGAGTTTAACATTATATTCTGTGAGAAAAGATGGACTTATTTTTAATGATAACAAAAGTCAAGTTTCCATGATACATTCTGAAATGTATATGATCATGCTATGTTATTGTATAATATACACTGTGATAACTCATCTGATCTTAATAATCACACATTACAAAAGAAAAAAAGTTTGTATTGAAAAAATTGAGAGAAAAAAAAAGAAAATGTTTTCTTCTGGGTAATAAAAAAACCTTTATTAGTCTAACAAAAAGTTAGATACAGGCTTTTGTGGCCTAAAGTAGAAACATAGACAATAATGGCAGAAAAAGGCCAGTGACCCTGGCATAGTGGCAAATGTCACAACTCGCAGGCCACCTGCACCAAATGTGGGTTACACCACCCACTATGCCTGCAACCCCCTGTGACATGGTCTGCTCATAAACTCTAACAAACCCAGGAGTTATTGTTCATACAGGAGTCTAACCCACTCTATCCACCCCATGCTCCCTAACCTACAATACCACTACCACCCTGAGCAACCACTAATACCTTTATTCTGTCCCAGCTGTGTTGGAAACCATTGATAGTTTTGGCCCCCACCACATCTGCTGGCAGATTGTTCCTAGGCTCTACCAATTTTTATGTAAAATAAAACTTTCTGATTTCCCTTGAGTCTCCCAGCTAGTCAGTTTCCACTGATGCCCCCATGTTCTTAACCCACTGCTTATGCTAAACAGAGCTTCACTGTTTTATTTGTTCATTTCTTTTAGGAACATGAAGGTCACTAATATATCTCCCCTCACTCATCTGGCCTACAGTGAATACATAATCACTGCCTTGAGCTAATCCTCATAAGATCTGCCCTGCTGATCCTGAATTCTTTTGGTCACCCTACCTTGCAGTGTCCCCAGTTTTTTCTTATCTTTCCATAGATGAGGTCTCCAGAACTGGGCACAGTACTCCAGGAGGGACCTCACCAGTGATCAACAGAGAGGTAGAAATACCTTCTTCCTTCTGCTATCAGGGCCCATTCCTATATACACCAGCATCATGTCTGCCTTACAGTAGGCATTGTTGCACTGGTTTGATTGTTTTAGTGAGCCACTGGTGATGACTTTTAG
This sequence comes from Neoceratodus forsteri, assembly GCA_016271365.2. NCBI lineage: Eukaryota > Metazoa > Chordata > Ceratodontiformes > Ceratodontidae > Neoceratodus > Neoceratodus forsteri. Next base: position 1,673,614,979 of record CM057449.1, on the reverse strand, counting down.
GTCTCTTTCCCCAAAGAAAGTAGGCTGTTGGTTAACTAGGATCTGCAGTTTATCCATTAAGTAGGGAAACAGGCAGACGAGGTGGGCCAAGCGGTCCTTATCTGCCATCAAATTCTATGTTTCTAGAGGTCATGCCCGGCTTTACTACCACATCCAGTACTCTGTCCTCAGGTTCTTGTTTCCTATCTGTATCACCTTACACTTTTTGGCATTTAATTTCTACTGCAGCAAGAGGTGATGGACACAGTCAGAATCAATGGATATTAAGATTCCCCCAACCCCCAAATCAATGCCAATTTCACTTCCTCAGTTTTCAACACTGGCCACTCCATACATTTTCCCAACAGTGGGCCCTATTCTAAAATGTGTTACATATGTTGTAAGGTGACTTGCTCCAAACCCTATGATGCAAATTGCACCTTGCGACATGAGTTACACCCAACGCAATTCCAAGAGGTGGTCTGCGACATGGCGCAGGCCACCTGTCACAAATGTGGGTTACACCACCCACTATGTCTGCAACCCCCTGTGACATGATGCAAGGGGGATTCTGGCATCAATTACACTGGTATTCCAAGAGGGCAGCTGGCAGAATCACAAATCATGATTTCAAGTGGGACCTGGCAGACCATGGCATAAGTACAGATAGGCAGGCTACTAGCTGGTCTAACCATACCAATGTCCACCAAGAATGCACCACTGAGCCTGTCGCTCCTCCAACCAACCCTCCCATGGTCCCCCATTGGTGTCCACCACACACCCCATGTCAGGGCTGCCCACTGTGGCTGCTGGCACCCCTCAGCCCCATCCCCGTGCAGTGCCCCCACTGGGATTTTCCTGTCCCCCCATATGCCAGATACCCCAGGTTGGTCCTGTGGCCCCCCAATCCCCTTCCCAGCCCTGTGGGGCAGTGTCATGGTGTTAGAATGTGGGGCTCTGGGGGGCCATGCTTACACCAATTGTGCCCTGCAGACTGTGGCTTGCAATTGCAGGGCATAAGTGCCGGGAACCCTGCATATTCTGGAATTAGGCGCAGTGTCCCCGGCATAGCGGCAAATGTCACAACTCGCATATGCCTGTGAGTTGTTACATTCATCTTAGAATCTGGCTGAGTGTTTCACAGACTACAGCACCCCTGCCCCCAGCTCCACTAAGGGAAAAGTGGTCCTGTGAATATACAAGCTTCAAAATAGATCACTGTGGTACAGTTGCATACTGCGCTGAAAGATATCAACTGCCCATCAGTGAACATGCACAGGTAAAGTCTTAATGAGTGTTTTTTTCACGTTCTCTGTTTAAAGATTTATAACTTTAAGCACTGTCTCTTCATCAGGTATACAATGTAGGCTGAAACACCTTACATAGCAGTTTGATTATTTTAAAAATACATGTACAAAACTGCAGAAGCTTTGAAGTGCTGATAATATCAAATAGCAGTTGGTATAAAGCCTCTACAGTCTTGCTATTGCTACAATAAAAACAGAAAGTTGTCTTTTTATAAATGCATGCAGAAGTTAATGTTTTAGCCCTTATTAACTAAAACACTAGGCATTAAGCTTTGTCATGCTGATATACATCAAACAGGAGATAAGCAGAAACACAGAAACATAGACAATGACAATAATGGCAGAAAAAGGCCATTGGTTGATCCAGTCTGCCCATAAAAATGTTCCATACTGGTAATCAAACCCTGACCCCTACCAATTACTGCTTGGTAGCATGTAGCTCTATTGCTGTACTATGAATCCTTGATGGTGTTAAAAAAACTATTTACATTTAAGATTTTGTTATTGAGCTGTCCTCCTGTTAGAGATGTTGCAAAGTTTTACTTCACCAGTAAAGTTCTATTGAAGAAAGATATCAACTTTGGCTTCATGGAGCAATTCGTAAATTTTTTCTATGGCCTTGGAAATTTGCCAAGTGTCATCTCTGGTAACTTCACCATTAAGACGGGTAGATGAATTCTGTTCAAAACGAGGCTACTGGTGCTAGCCAGGACACATGGAAACAACACCTGCAGGTTACATGCTACTGCTCTATGTACTAACTCATCGTTAGTTTCACTTTGCAGTCTGAGTTAGACAGTGGAAGAGGACAGATCTGCTCTTTTCAGAGTTTTAAAAACTACCAAAGAAATAAGTTTTCAGCTTTACTTTGCTTGTCATTCATCTTATTTTTGCTGTGCAATTTGGGAGTCTTTGTTTAGTTTTTGTTTAGCTGTAATTTTCACTGTAGTCACCACTTTTATTTGTACTATTTTGAATCACTTTTAATCTCTCTCTTTTTGCTCTTTTTTGTTTTCATTAAAATGAGTGGGAGTGGAGATGGCACCATAAGGAGGGAATGAGTAGGAGTTCCCATTACATGCTAAAGATGAGCAGAAGACAAGAAAAAATGGCAGTGAATTTTTCTTCAGCAAGAGGATGGATCAAAACTATATTGCTTAACGAGATATGAAGTGTGTAAGTAGAGCAGCTACTCTGTACTCATTCTTCTTTTAGTGTCACTGGTAAAATGCTGAATGCTGAAAATGCTCTGCCAGCTTCTGCATGGATGTACCCTTCTGTCTGTGCCTTACATTGCTACAAGGGAAGCTTTTCCCTGCTATGTGGCCACACTGAGCAACTTCCAGGGATTTACTTTCTGATGGTTTCGAACTTACAATCTCCAAAGAGTAGTTTGAGGACTAAAAGCTGGAGATAAGGAAATGTTCTTTCTGTAACTACTTTGTTGGGATATTGCAGCAACATGTATGCACCACTTTGGGGGGAAGCAAGCTTTATTCAGCTCCCCTTTCTTTTCCAATAAATAGCCACCAGAACTAGAATTTAAAAGAAATAACAGCATATTTCCCAAAGGAAGATCTTAAACCTAACAGTAAAAAAATGCTGATAGAAACTCTTGGGGGCAGGACAGTCTCTGCTAGAAGACAAGTTAACATTACAGTGAATGTAAGTCCCTTTATTGCTTACCCTTTCCAATTTCTTCCAGGCCTTACTCAGGATGTCCCAGGGAGGGCAACTGAAGCTGACTCACCAAGTGTGGCTCACAAAGAAGCATTGGAAGGTGCTCGACAGACACAAGATGCAGCAAACAAGTTCCAGCACAAAGGAGAAGCAGAAATTCAGCCTGAAAAGATGGAAAAACTTGCAAAACCTATAAACTCTCCCAGTACTAAGACCGCAACACAGGGTGAGTCTAATGTGGATAATTTAACAATTCTGGAACAAGATACACACCCTTTTAAAAACCAAACAGAAAATAATGAGGTTGATAAAAGCTTAGATGAGGGAGAAGAAAGACAGAGTTTACCAAGTAATAGCACAGAGAATGTTGCTGCTAATGAAGGTACAGCATGGGGGAGGTTCCTAAGGAAAAAACTCTCAATAGCAGGGAAAGAGAAAAGGAAAAGATACAGCTGATTATAATGTGAAGATGTAACTTTTTCACCTACACAAAGCTCAGACCCAGGGGAAGATCAGAATAAGGAAAAAAATGATGTTAAGAACCATACTGGAAAAGATGAAAGAAGGTTTCAGAAAAATTGAAGAGAAACTGGAGGGCATTGAAGTGGAAATGAATGGGGTCAAACAAGAAATTCAAGATCTTAATAACAGATTGACACACTTTGAAGACAGAGTACCTCAGGTAGAAGATGAAATTCTGGGTTTAAAATCAAAGATGGATAATTTGATTAAGCAAGATGTCTCTTTAAAAGAAAAAGTACTGGATTTAGAGGTGAGATTCAGAAGGGACAACTGAAAAATACTGGGGATCCCTAAAGGGATGGAACAGAATGATATACTTACTTTTTGTGAAAGAATGCTGACAGAAATCCTGGACAGAAAATATCCAGAGGAAAAATCAAGCTTCAAAGAGCTCATAGGTCCCCAACATTTGTTAATCTGAGTTTTAAATATCAAAAGTAACATACATGAAAGTTTTAATATTTCAGGAAAGATAGCACATTCTGGCCATATCTAAAATGAAAACGCCCCTAATGTATAAAAATACTAAAATCTTGATCTTTCTAGCTTTAGGCCCAGAAGCACAAAAAAGAGCATGACCATTAAACCCATTAAGAACTTGTTATGGGAAAAACATATCCCGTTCTACCACAAACTCCTACTACCCTAGAAATAAGCTATCTAGGAGCTGACAGAACTTTTTCATTGGCAGAAGATGCAGAAACCTAAAATATGTATATAAAAAGATAAAATTGAAGACTACAAAAAATAACACAGAAACTGGGAATGGCCCTCCTTAAGGACAATAAGGATCAGAATGACCTACCAGTATAATGGTTAGGTCATAACAAAGTTCGCCTTACTAATTATTTAGAAGAAATGATCAATTTTACTATATAATAGGAGTAAATCTGCTCTTAAATTTTATTTAGGGAGGAATGGGAGCTCAGATTAGAGGCTATGTGACAGTTCGTAATAATGAGGGTTCTTTTTTTTTTTTTTTTTTTTATTTTACATTTGGTAACCGGTAAGGTCCACTAGGAACAAGTGACTGTTTTCAGGAGTGACCTGGGAGCACTGGGTGGTTAAGTGACTTGCTCAGAGTCACACAGTATGCAAGTGGAGTTTGTGAGAATCAAACTCAGGTCTGGTCTGCTGGATGTATCAAGCTCATTCACACCTCATTCCTCTAACCTCTAGGCTATACTGCCAGTTCACAGAGATGACAGACTCTGTTTGGAGAAGAGATAAGAGTATATACTTCACGGTAAAAGGACCTAGGGGAAAATGAACACAAGTTTCAAAGGGACACTTATTTTTACAATTCTTAAGATGTGTTAGGGACCCGAACATAGTAGCTATCAAAAAAGTATCAACTCAGACAATATAAATTAGTATAAAGGGCTCAAGGTCACTATAGCTCAGGGTATTTATTATAAGCAATTTATAAAACTGTTTGGGTAAATAGAGAAAATCATTAGAGGTAGTAGCAGGGCACTATCTATTCAAGAAGAGTAAAGAAAACAGACGCACCTCCATCAAATAAGATTTTCCTCATGATAATGGTGGAAAAAATCAACATAATGAAATGGAATGCAAACAGTATAATCAATTCTATAAAAAGGAAAAGGATTCTGAACTATACTAAAAAGAAACACATAAATTGTTTCCTGATACAAGAAACTCACTTTAATGATAAGGAATTTGAGAAATTTAAGAAATTATGGGGGATCCAGGTCTTCATTCAAGCTCTAATGGGGAAAAAAAAACAAAACAAAGTGGAGTGGCTATTCTGTTTGCAAAACACTTGAATGCTGTAATTAAAGAATGCTACCAGGAAAAAGAAGACAGATACCTTATATGTAGAGCTACTATTAACAACACAGACATTACTATCACATGTCTTTATAGACCCAATAAGGATAATCCTGAATTTTTCATTGATTTTATTTTTTGAATTTAACTAAATTTTCAGACCTTTATATTGTATGAGGAGATTTTATTTTAATATTAGACTCCTATATCGATAAAGCAGAACCCCGTTACACCCTGTTAAAGGCCTCAAAAATATTAAACACATGAAAGAACTAAATATAATAGATCTCTGGAGAGTAGTGAATCCTAATAGAAGAGAGTTCTTCTTGTACTCTAATCTACACAAATCGTAATCAAGGCTATATCTCGTTCTAGGATCCAGAGAATTCAGTAATAAAGTAATACAAAGTGTATATGAGGGAATTCTAATCTCTGATCACTCCCCATTAAGGCTGGACATTAAGGATGAGGGGACTCTGCAGATAAACAAAGAAGATGGACAATGGACTCCTGGCTTTTTCAAGATCCAGCTTTTGTAGACATCATTAAAGAAGAACATAAGAACTATACTAAATATAACAACAGCACTGAGTGTTCTGTAGATAATGTTCGGGATGCATGGAAACCCTATATTAGACGGCACATATCTTACTATTCCTATAAAGAGAACACAGCTAGGAAAGTGCAACTGGCTATAATGGAAGAAGAAATTAAAAGAGCTGAAGCCATGTTTCTACATACAAATAAAGATTCAGATCTTAAACACTTTGGAAATTTAAAATGGAAATATGATAAGTTAGCTGATTTAAAAACAGAGAGAATCATAATGAAAACAAGATCCAAATATTACGCATGGACAGACAATGTAGGCAAAATATCTGCCTATCTCCTCCAAAAAGAATAAAGTAGTAAGAGTACTAGGGACATTTCAGGTAGGAAAACTACTGACCCATTATTTATTTATTTAGATATTTGGAAAGTCAGCATAAGAGAGTGACAATACATTCAGAGAACACAATACACAATAGACAATAACATAACATTGTTTGCATAGTGATACATAGAAGGACTCAGTGTACATGGCATTTCAAGTAATTACAGTGGTTAGAGGAAGGTAGTAAACAAGGAGAGAATAAATAGAAAAGATGCGAAGTGTAGAGAGAAAAAGACCTATCTTTATACCAAGGGACTGCAGCCCAGAGAGTAGGCTTTTTTAGGTAATGAAAGGCAGTGAAGCAGGTCAAGATGGCCAAAGAAGAGGTGGTGGAGTGGTAAAAGTGGATTGGACAACCAAGTGGGGGGATAACACAGGTAGAGGGAAGAGAGGGGAGTGGTGTGTGGAATAATTGTAATTGGATAAGAAGGAAGGGGGACTGAGTAGTGGGAGTGAGTGGAGGGGCTGGCGAGGGAATGAGGAGGATAGAAATTAATAAGGCCTTCAAAAATGATCAGGAACTGTTTTTTTTTTATTTATTTATTTGAATCTAGGACTACAAGTACCTTTGAGCCAAGGCTCTTTTACAAAGATTCCACGTCAGTTGCAGTACAATGACAAAAAAAAAGACAATTAAGTAACAAAGGCAGGATAACAGGTTAACAATCAGTTACATGACTATTAATGCATACATTTGGATTAAACTAAAGCCAGAGGCATTGACGGAGTGAATAGTGCTACAAGACATGGCAAGGACACAAAAGGTAAGAGCAGCTAGAGGCATTGTCACATCACAGAGAGAACAACAGGCAGGGAAGGGGTACAGGAGTGGGGGAAGAGAGGGTGGGGAGGGGGTTGTAGGAGATTGGGGTAGATAACAGAAGTGCTATGTAGAAAGAGCTGAGACAAGGATTGGGTAATGGTAAGGAGGGCTGATTAAAGGAGACAGTCACAGGTGCTAGAGGCAGAAAGGAGTTGGTGGAGCCTGGATTTAAATGGGCCAAGTTTAGGTATGGAAGAGATATCATTGCTGAGACCATTCAACCAGCTAGGTGCCCTATGAACAAAGGATCTTTGTCCCTGGGTGGTACGGCAAATAGGTACTTACAGGAGTTGTGATTCAGATCCCCTAGTGTGGCGAGGGTTACTACTGGGGCAAAGGAGAGACTTTGGGGGGTGCTTGGTCCATGGTTATGTTCTTTGCCATAATGCAGGTTTGGTACTTTATGCAGTTTGAGAGTTGTAGCCAGTCAGTTTATGTATAGAATTCACACATATAAGTGAGATTTTGAGCTCCAGTGATGAGCCGACAAGCTTTGTTGAGAGACATGGATATCCATCTGAGGGCAGTTACAGTAGCAGAGCTGTATATGGTCAGGCCATAGTCAATTATGGAGACAAAAGATTTCTGAACAGTGGCCTGTAAGGCTTCTGGAGTAAGGTGTTGCCTGTAGAGTAGTCCAATGCGAGCATCTGCAGCTTTGGTAATACTATCAATGTGGGTACCATTGGATAGGTTACAGTCAAGAGAGAGCCCAAGATATTTAAAAGATTGCACCTATTCGAGGGCAGCTTCAAGGCAGTTTGTGATGGTCAGGGGGTGTAGCCTGTACCTGTTGTGGAAGCTGCTGAAAAGCATTGACTTGGTTTTCTTGTAATTTAGGACCAATTTGTGCTTACTAAACCAGTTCTCAACTGAGGCGAAGCCTAGCTGTAGATTGCTTTGTAGGGGTTGGGGATCCTTATGGGTGGTGTGAATTATGGCATCATCAGCACAGAGGATGATTTGTTCTTGGCAAGATTGTGGAAGGCTGTTCAGGAAGAGACTGAACAGAAGGGGACCCAGTATGGATCCCTGTGGTACTCCTGAGCAGAAAGGTCTCGCATCAGAGAGGGCATCTGCAGTACAGGAACTGTACTCTACTGAAGTTCAAGAATGAAGTCAAGAAATTATGAGTAAAATAAACATACCAGAAATAAGTATAGAAAAAAAAATACAGTTCAATAAAAATATTACTGAAAAAGAAGTTTGGGAAGCTATTAAAACTTTAAAGAATGGTAAGGCAGCAGGCCCTGATGGACTTCCTGCAGAGCTCTATGAAATATGTATTATACAACTAACTCCACTATTAACAGAGCTCTTTAAATCCTTTTTTGAATAATATTAAGATCCCTAAAACATTTACGAAAGCTGTAATTACTCTTATACCAAAAAAGGGGAAAAATCCATTATATTGTGGTTCTTACTGCCTGATTTCATTGTTTAATATAGACAACAAGGTATTCACCAAGATACTAGCCAGGAGATTAGTGGTGGTACTCCCATTTGTTATTAATAAACATCAGACAGGGTTATAAAAGGTAGGAACAGTTTCAATAATATTAAGAATGTTATTAATATATTAGCAAACTCTAACTCTAGCTCCAATACAGGAGATTCATTGATAATCTTTTATTTTTTTAATTTTTAATAATTACTAGTGACCCCCTTTAATAACCAGATTTCAGTCACAGCAGAAACACTGTAATAACCCAAAATCGAGTTATTACAGTGTTTCAAAACATCCACATTCACTGTCACATCTCCCGAGCGGTAGCTGCACTCAAGACAGTCAGAGCGGCAAAAACAATCACTTCTGCCCTCAAAGCCCTTCTACCTACCACTGCTACCTTCACTGAAGCAGGCTTCATTCATTCTGTATCTTCTGCAGCATATCTCCCTAACAAAAAAATGCCCCAAAGGCCTCAGTTTTCTTGAATTCTACATAACAGAAAAACTGCCGACTTTCACTATTTGAACATGGTCCCTGGGTCACCACAGCAACCATATGATCTTAATTGGTGCAGTAACACTTCCTTCTCAGCACATCAGGAAAACCATGATTGAAACAAGTATATCGGCATCTAAAAATGCAATATTTCTATGCCAATTAATTAAATGTTTCTTTTAGTTTTACTTTTTCACCGTTGTTTTGCTGACATTGTTACTGGATTCTGCACGATACTTCACTAGACTTCAGAAGGACATTACAACTGGGGTGGGATATTCAGAACAGTTGCACCATGTGCAATAGGGATGTGCCCGCACATGAGCAGACATGCGGCAAAGTGTGATATTCATCAGCATCGAATGCGCAGTACAAAACCCGATGCGCTGCAGCACTACAGTAATGAATGCATGCTCAAGTGCAGGGGGCAGAACCATGAATAATGTGTGCAGGGCGATATTCAACAGCAGGTGACCTGCGCAATACAGGAGCAAGTGGAAGTTGCACGATAGCGGATATGAAAGAATATAAAAGGGAGCAAATATGGGGAGGAAGATTGCACTACAGAGAAGCCATACCAGGGGAGTGTGGAGACAGAGCAGCAGGGAGCCACACAAAGAAGCAGGGGGCAGGTGTGGCCAAGAGGTGGATGGAAGGGCCACTGGAGGTGTGTGTAAGTGAGTATGTATGTGTGAGTAAGTGTAAGTGTACGTGTGTGCATGAGGGCCTGAGCCTGCCACAGAAGAAGGGGAGTAGTGGGGCAAAGGCAGGGCACACAGTGGTGAAGTGCCAGGGGTGCACAGGGTGCAGGGACAGTACCAGCAGCACACAGCCAAGCTGGGGACCAGGTAGACAGCCTCCCGGGGGGGACACCAATTAGGGACATGGCCAGTGCTACCTTCCAGATGGAGGTGGTAATGAGGGGTGTCAGGAGGCAGGCAGCAGGGAGGGGCAGCTATGGAAGGGCCCATCGGTGGTATGTCCAGAACAGGCTGTACCGTGCCTGTGTCAGCTTCGAGCTGTACAGTGACATCAAGATTGTGGGCCAGTACTGACTGAACCGGGTGATACTGAGGCAGCTCTGTGAGCTGTGCAGTGAGGAGATACAGGGACCCACACAACAGAGCCATGCGCTGTCCGTGGAGACAAAGATCACAGCTGTCATGTGCCTGCTCACCATGGGCACCTTCCAGAGAACAATAGGGGACATGACAGGCATAACCCAGTTGGCTGTGTCATGCCTACTCACACAATTCCTCAGCCCACTGCTGCCACATGCTGTGGAGTATATCCATTTCCCCAGCACACAGGCAGAGTGCACAGCAAACATGCAGGAGTTCCACAGGGTAGCACAGTTGCCTGGCATGCTTGGGGCCATAGACTGCACCCATGTTGGCATCTGCATGCCACCTGGTCCAGAGGGAGCAGCATATATTAACCGCAAGGGATACCCGAGTGTCAACTGCCAGGCAGTGTGCGAAGCCAGGGGGTGCATAATCAGTGTCTGTGTCATGCACCCTGGGGGAGCACATGATGCCTTTATCTGGCACCAGTCTGCACTGTGCCATAGGTTCGAGAGTGGGGACATCCCCACAGGCCATCTGGTAGGTGAGTATGCAGTGCACGCCAGATGATGGGTGCAGATGGGGGTGTGTGGGGAATGGGCAGGGGTGCCATGGGGAATGGCCTAGAAGGCCAGTGGTACAGTGTCACAGACCACCATGCTAACTATACCTCTCTACACACAGGTGACAGTGGGTACCTGCTGTGGCCATGGCTGCTCAGACCATACCGGCACCCTTCGACCCCAGTGCAGCAACATTGCAATGAGTCACACGCCACAACACAGAATATCATTGAGTGGGTGTACGGGCTGCTGATAGCACAGTTCTGTTGCCTGCACATGTCAGGTGGTGCCCTACAGTACAGTCCCTCAAAGGCCTGAGGGCTATTCCTGGCCTGCTGCATTCTGCACAACATGACCACCAACTGTGGGATAGCCGTTGAGGTCGAGGAGGCGGACAGAGGTGTGGATGATGAGAACTCCAGTCCAGCTGGTGTTGGGCAGCCACCCCCTGGGTGAAGGGATCCCCAGCTGGCCCAGATGGCCCAGCAGCATCGGGAAACCATTGCAGAGGAGCACTTTGGACAACACAGGTAGGATAACATGGCCACGTGCAAGCACCAGGGACAAGGACACAGCTGACAGATAGGCAGGGGCAGACACCAGGGAAGGTCAGCGGCAGGGGCGTGGGAATGGGCAGGGGCCTACACACAAAGGCAGGGAACAGCAGGGCTGCACATGGCATGCACACACAGGCACACACACCTCAACCCATGCAGACAGGGCCACATGCACACCCACCCCCACAGGCCTCCCCCACACCCACACAGGACCCAACACAACCACACCCAGTACCTCAGATGCTGAGCACCATTGCACAGTGGCTGACAGCACTACGCTGGCATCATCATGCACATTCCACAGTGACCAGCATCTGGGAGAGTGTGCACAGGGACCGTGTGAGTGCAGGACAGGGCACCACACCCATGCGTCCCACACAGAACACCACAGTGCACACAGGGCAGCAGCAGACAGCGGTCGTGGAGGGGGAAGAGACAGTCATGCAGCACTGTAGCACGGCCACCACAGATCTGTAGGTGGCCCCACCAAGACCTGCCAGCCATAAAATGCTGACCAGTGGCCTCATGGTATGGCACCGAAGGTCCCCCAGGGGTGACTCTTCATGAACACGACCATGTCTGTGCAGGTGTCTGCAGGCCACCAAACATGCCTACATCAGGCATGCTTGCTATGCCCACATCCGAACCCAGTGTCAACATGGCAGGGGTCACCCAATGCTGAGAATGGGGGTGGACATTGCACTCTGCAGGGTGTGCGGCAGCCGGGCACACAGCTGGTCATCCAGTGTAGCCACGACAGTCACCTTCACAGTGGTGTGCCTGTTGATGGCTGCAGTCACATCCGCCCGCTGTAGAGCTAACTCTGCCAGCAGCAGGGAATGGTCCCTGTTGTGCCTCTCCTCTGCATGGTGCAGCTACGTACAGAGTGCATCCACCGCTACCACGAGCCACACCTGCTGATCCACAGAGGCCTGGAGTAGATGGTTGTGGTTGTCCAAGGTGTCATCTGCATGGCCAACATGCTAGCTCCTGTGATGTTCCTGACCCTGCGGCACAGTGCCCCATAATAGTAGGTGCCTCACGGCAGTGCCTTCCTGGGGTACATGACCACACAGTGCACTGCTGCCACCCCCTACCCCTGTCCCCACATCAACACAGTCCAGCTGCTGCCACTGCTCTTCTGGCTGTCAATTGCCGGGCACCACCGGTGTGGCTGTAGCAGCGCCATCAACCCCACAACTGCATCTGCATGCCAGTGCTGCCCCACTGGATACCACAGACAAAGCCAGGATAAGGGCTGTTGGGCAGGCAACCATGCCAGCACTGCCTGCACTGCCATCTAGGTGGATGCCATTCATGGGATCCCCCTGTGACCCTCCAACATCACTGTCTGGGATGTGCATCACATCATCATCGGTATTGAAGCTGGCCCCAATCTGTGTCTCAACACACAGGACACTGTGACTGGCATCATCTGGAACACAGCCAGGGCCTCATCCGCATCTGCACCAGAGGCATCAGTCCGAACAGCTGTGCAGTGCTGCAGGTGGTCAGTCCCTCGGACACTGAGGTGGATGGGTGCTTCACCAGTTCCAGGGCCACCCCATCAGTGGACACATCCACCACCACTGTCCCATGCAGATGCTCAGGAGCTGTATAGGAACACAGTACCATTAGTGGTTCTGCCTGACTCTGGGGCCTGCCCCCCCTGCCTCCCACACACTGCCAGCACTGGTTCTACCATGTAGTGATGGGCTGCCACCCATCTGGGAGCCTCTGCCTGGAACACCCCCAATGGCATAATACCGCATGCTGCCAGCCACCTGCTTCTCCACTGGCATCAGGCAAGGCATGTCCTGCTGGCACCCACCAGTGGCTGCACGCACTGCCCTGATGGCAGCCACCTTGTCCTTTATCCTCCTCCTATCCATGCCAACCATCTTCTTGCACTCCTGCATGGAATGCTGCTGGCTGCTCTGCTGCTTGACCGCACGTGCCACCTCACCCCATGCCACCGCACGGGCCTGAGGTGTGCCCCTCTGTCCACTGAGCAGTGGTTCCCTGTCAAGGTAGGCCTCAAACACAGGATCCAATTCCACCCTGGTGAAGTTGGGCCTCCACTTTCGCACCCTTCCCTGCTCCTCATCCTCCTCATGTTTGGTCATGCTTGTGCCTGAGGAGATGGACAGGTATTACCATGGACTGTGCAGTTCCATACAGCCCTCCCAGACCACTGTCCCCATGTCTCCACAGCATGGCACCTACCTCCAAAGGCTGCAATACTGATCCATGGCCTGTGCATTTCCATGTCGCTTTTACAGTGTATCAGATGCAAATGAGGGCATGCGCAACTGGAATGGGATGCAAATGCAGTGGGTGAGCTGTGGAATGGCTCATGAGCTGATTTGCATAACCTGGCTGAATATTGTGCAGATGCACCTTTCGTAATGGTGTTGAGCATGCTCAAGTTGTGGCGCATCACTGTGACATGTGGAATCGGCCCCACACCACACATGTGCACAGTGCTGACACGTACGCTAGTGGCACAGTCTACGCACTGTGCACGGGAGGCAGTGAAGTGCACAGCCACTACTGTACCTGTGGAGCTCGTGCACAGTATGTCTGAAGGGGCACCTCTGCGCAGTAGGCCACTGCATGTCATCACACACATGCACCCTACTGTGCACCATACAGGGGCCTCACAATAGTGCAGAGGTGCTCCGTGTGCAGACAGACCCTTGACCCTGTGGCTGCCCTTTGCTCTCTAAGTGCCATGCAGCTGGATGGCTGCCCCCCATTGCGCAGTCTGGTGCTAGTGTGATTGCGACTAGCAGTGTAGTACCACGCTGCCTCAGCATGTGGGACACGTGCACTACCCGGTGCCATTTTGAGCTCAGCAGAGGCTGTATGATACCACGCACCAGAGCCCCGTGTGGAGTGCCATTGAGCTTGCAAACCTGGTGGCTGTTGCAGAGCCCCATGCAGGTGCCCTGTTTGGACAGGTGCCCCTCCTGAGGCCTCGCACCAACTTGTGGCAGGAGGTCAGCGAAGGTCTTGAGGAGGCCACTGGGAGCAGTTGAACTGGGGAGCACCACTATGGGGACCTCCAGCAACATGATCCTAACCACCTGGGGCAACTGCAGGAGCGTGACCCATGGGGAGCCATACTACAGCTAGGTAGGTGCTCCTTCACCATCACTAGTCATATCTGACTGTCCTCGGGGCAGAGTTCAGCAGACCATGCCACCGGGGGAGCCAGCACTTGTGTTGTCAGTTATTGGGGTACACTGTGTCCACCCAGCACCACCATGACCCAGACAGGCTGAGCAGACACACGCTTACTGGTGGGGTGGCTATGGGTCAGATGTGTTCTGATGAGTATCTCTCCATGTTGCCCCCTAGGCCTAGAGGAGCACTGTAGGGCCTAAATGGCCCAGGAGCATCATGAGCAGGACAATGCCAGAGGTGTGGCCATGCAGGCAGGGCACAGTGGTGGTGCTGGGGGTCAGCAGCACCCTGCTGATCGGGACGTAGGTGAGTAGCATGATTCCCTATACACCTGTGCATGGTGGGTTGCAGAGGTGGTGGTGAGGCATAGCCCCTCTGCAGATGCCCCCTCCAGCCATGCACATCCCACGGTGCCCTCTGCATCATCCTGTGGTACTGTACATGTGGGTGGGTGTTGCAGGTGGGTTGTAGGTGCACTTGGCACCTGGCTGTGCCACTGCCTTCCCACTGCATTGCCATGATGCAGGATGGCCAGGATAGTGCTGTGCGGTGCATGGGTGGTGATGGTGTGCAGCGGTTTGTATGGCTGCGGGTGCTCGGGTGGACAGATCACGTGGGCGCACTCACTGTGGGTGGTCGCATGCCATCCCAGGGGCATAGGCCACTGATGCACCCCACACTTTGGGTGGGCTGCATTGGTCAGGCCAGTCACTCATATTGTTTCTACTCCCTTGTCCTAGGTGGACCGCTCTGGTCGATCATGGACTGGACCTTTAAGGAGATCCTGCAGGTCACCCAGGCCACACTGCAGCTGCTGGAGAAGATGGACAGGGGTGACCATTGGTGGCACCACAGTCACCACAGGGAGGAGATAGAGGACAAGGGCCACCAGTAGGGCCCGCAGAGCATGACTACACTTTATCCCTCCCTGGACTGTACCCCACACTCCCATGTCCCCCACCTTTGTCTTTCCCATTCCCCTGCCCTTTCCTCTTCCCCCTTGTAGCATCCTTGCACATCCCCTCACCCATTGTAAGTATCTGTACATATATTTTGTTGTTGTGTTGTTTATTAATATATAGTTTTATATCTATGTCCGTGTCAGTCTCTGATTTGCAGCCGGCGCATGGAGCCTTGCTGCAGTGGTATGCATGGCTACTGTGGAGTGGTGCTGGCCTGGCCATGGGTGTGTCTGGCAGGGCTCCTTCACTGGTGTGGGTGGGGCCATGGGCTCTGTCCAGGGAATGTGTGGTGTGCCCTGTGCACTGTTTGCCTGTGTATGGTAGGCTGGGGTGCATGTGCCCTGTCCCAGCAGCCCATCAGTGTGTGGCATGCCTGTGCAGCTGTGACCATTGTTGCTACACCATGACCATGAGTGACTGTGGTATGCATGGTCATGCTGACCCCACCATCACATGCTTGGCTGCTGGCATGCCTTCAGGGGCAGTCCATACCTGCCACTTTCCAGGCACAGCACCCTTGCAGCTGGCATCCCAACCCTTGGACTATTGCACATCTGTCCCTGTTGCCACTGTGGGTGGTGCTATTGTCTGTCTCCTCCATACAGTCCATGGTGGCTGGGGCAGTGCCTGTGGTCTGGTGGATGTCACATGGGGTCCTGCTGCATGTGGGTGGTGGCCTGGTCACAGGCCCCTGCACCTACCATCAGGGTGGCCAGGCTCATGGGGTGACTGCCACATGGCAGGCTCACTGGCAACATGGTGGTGGGCAGGCCGCATGTACATGCCAGCATGGGCTTCACGACAGCAGTGTCTGTTGCACTGCTTTGTGTGGCTGTTTGCTGAAGGTACCCATGGGACTGGGATGGGAGCATTATGTGTGCCCTGTGTTGCCTCCTGTGTGGTGCATGCCTCCATGTGCCACAGGAAGGTGCTGTGGTGTCTGGTGGGGCCAGTGTTGAGATGGGGTGTGTGCATGGGTGGCAAACTCTGCTCATATCCTGTGTTCAGAGTGCCTTCCTGCTGGTGGTGGCAACCAGGGAAGCTCTTTTCATGTGCGTGGTCCCTTGTGTACTGGTGCCAGGTCACCCACCATGAAGTGCCTCTGTGGGGGCCATGCTGGAGGGCCTTGTGTGGGTTGTGGTGACATCAGTGGATGGAGTCTCCACATTTGGTGGGTGGTCATGGTGGGGATGTGGTACATGTGCATTGCACCCCAGGGCAACTGGATGCCTTGGCACAGTTGTGGATGAATGCCTTCAGTGCCATGCACTGTTTGGTCATGCTTCTGGGCTAGGTATCTCAGGCTCACCGTACTGGGGTGGTCAGCATTGGTGTGGTGCCATGGCATGGATGGGGCCTGGCCATCCTTGTGTTTCATTCTCTATTGGCCGGGGGATGGTGCAGGGGCACCTTGCCCAGCAGGTGGGGTTGCTGGGTCACATCTGCTGTTGGTTCAGTGCCAGGGTTCATGGGCTCAGGGTCCATCCTGCACCCATCTGGATGTGCAGCTCATGGGGGGCCTTGCCCTGGTGGGGGGGCTGGGGGAGGGGGGTTGGTCTGTCTGTCCTGGTTCATGCTCCTTGGCACATGGCACATCCATGGCTGCTGCTCAGCTTCTTCCTGTCTTTGTTCCTGCACATCCCTAGGGGTGCTATCGTGCATCGACCCTCCTCCATTGCACATCCCTCATTGCTCTATGGTGCATCGGATGCAATATTCAGCCACGTTGCACAGGCGCACCTTGTCCTGCACATGGTTTGAATATCGCACCCATTGTGCCATGGTGCTCTGGACTTGTGCCTGCTCCCTCTATTGCACATATTTTTGGCATAGTCTGAATATCCCACCCCTGGTATTTAAACAATTTAAATCTCATCATACAGCACATTCCTCATTTTGCAAGTTGCAACATTTAAAAAAGTATAACAAACTCAGTTCAAAAAATTTAAAGTCTTATATTGATGTAAAATAAAAAAAAAATTTGAACTAAGAAAAACAGTACTTAGCAAGTTGTTCTGTACCAGGGTTCAGGTTATTAAAGGGGTCATCAGCAATTATAAAAAATAAAAGATAGGCAAGTGTGTGCCTATGAATATTTTTTTCACACTTCAGGTGTGAAAAAAATATTCATAACACACACTTGCCTATCCAGTATTCTCTATTTTAAACATTTGGCAACTGGGAAAGGCACACTGAGCAGAGGCTCATTTCCAGGTGCAACCGGGGAGGCAAAGGAAATAAAGCATAACAAATACAGATTATGATACATAATACTAAATAATACATGATACATAATACAAAATATGTACAGGCATACATAGTAAGCAGGAGTTAATTGCAGGATATACAGCTTTTTTACAATAGGTGAAAACCTACCGTGAGATCAGGTGTAAACAGTGGTATACATGTATGGTGGTTAAGTGCAGGATGAATACTGGATAAAATAAGAGCAATCAAATAGTCAGTAGATAGTAGATGAGTTCACTAGATGCAGAAAAGGCCTTTGACAGGGTGGAGTGGAAATAGCTTTTTTAGGTACTAGAAAAAGCCAGTTTATGGGATAACTTCATTATTTGGGTTAAAATGATGTACTCACACCCTATAGCTCAAATTCTAACCAATCAGAATATCTCCTCTAAATTCAAACTACATAGAGGTACAAGGCAGGACTGCTGTCTGTCTCTTCTATTGTTTGCATTGGCTATAAAGCCGTTAGCCAACATTATTAGAAATATTCAGGACCTAAAGAGCTTTTACAATTCACATGGATATCTTAAGATTTCATTATATATGGATGACATTTTACTATACATTACAGAACCAGATAGAGTTATAAATCAAATCATGTCAAGTATACAAGAATTTAGACAAATATCAGGTTAAAAAATAAACTGGGTCAAATCTACAGTTATGCAAATAAACATTGATTATTCCCTTCAAAACTTAGAGACATACCCATTTAAAATTGAAAAGGAAAAACTTAAATACCTTGGGATTTATTTTGCCAGAAATAGGAAGTTAATACAGTATAATTCAGGCCCCATGTTTAAAATTATAGAAAACACACTGGATACATGGTAAGACCATCCACTGACCTTGGGGGCAGTGTGTGAGCAATTAAAATGTGCATTTTACCAACACTTTTATATATAGTTGAAGGTTCCATGTCAAAATAGCAACTGAGGAATGATGACATGTGATAACAGCGCCTAATTCAAATCGCAACCAATCTTGACAATGTCATTTTCCATGGAGGGCTTCACCTCTGCACCCCCCCTTGTGGGGGGCTTCACCTCACACCCCCTTACTATATTCTTCTACTCTGGTTGGCAAAACCCAGGGATGGCGGGAACCAGGATCACTTAAAAAGTGTCAGCGCTGTGATTCAGTCGCTGTTATGTCACTATGCTGTTCCTCAATCGCTATCTTCATGGGATACCATATTTCAATCTCTAACCATAAAAATAAATACAGAATGGTTCTAAAAACTTTATAAAGTAATGCAAAAATTCCTATGGAAACACAAAAAAACTAGAATTAGTATGGATAAACTAAAGGTCCCTGTCATAAAAGGAGGACTGAACCTCTTGGTTTTAAGAAATATCACTTTGCAACAATAATTAATCAACTAGAAGAATATTATGCAAGGGTTTTACTCTGGTGAGTACTCTATGAGAACTTAGAAATTGATTATGAACACCCCACTCAAATTATGTTTCCAAATATAGGAAAAGAAGAAATAGAAAAAAATTAAGATTACCTTTTTGAAATACTATTCAGAAGTCTGGATTGAGTAATATAAATTAACTAAAGAAAACCTAAAAATTAATACATTAACCCCAATCTGTAAGAACAGCAAGCATATCCCTTCTAAAAGTCAAATATATAAAAAGTGGATGGACAGGGGCATTTCATGTCTCAGGGACCTCTATAATGTTAATGGACATTTCATGTTTTTTGCAAAAATTAAAAAAAATTATCAAATTCAGTCTCAAGATGTTTTCTTATTTTTACACTTGAGATCCTACTATAGTAAAGAATTAGGATTTAAATTGGGGAAAACAAAAAACAATGACTAGTATGCAGCTTAATTTTACCAAGGAAAAAAACAAGTTAATTTCGAAAGCTTATAAAAACTTGATTGGTTTGGTAAAGTCTCCAGTACAAAAATTAAAAGTAAGATGGGAAAAAGAACTTAAGATTAATACTGTGTATCTGAATATAAATTGGTGGATATAATATCAGGAATCAACACATCAAAAAAAAACACTAGACTCAATCAGATTCAATTTAGTATTTTTCATAGATTATATTAAAAACCTTAAATCCTTAATAAAATGAGCAACACAATATCATTAAACTGTAATAGATGTGGAACAGTAATAGGGACCCTGGAACATGTGATAGCCACCTGTCAAAAAATAGTTCCCTTTTGGGAAGACATTTTTAAATCACTAAAAAACATTCCAGGAATAAAGTTGACTAGAGAAGTAGAATCATGCATGATAAATACTACAGTAGTTCAAGACAAACATTACCACTAAGACACATAGCCACACTTTAAAACTTGTCATTAATAAATGTAAGAGGGTGCATTGCTAGAAACTAGAAAAATAGAGAGCCCCTACATATACCATGTGGAAACATTTATTTTTAGACTGCATGAACTTGGAATGTTTACATTATTTTAACAAAGATCAAGAACACAAATTTATATTGTTGTGGGAACCAATTGATTGTTTGTTAAGGACTAATAGAATGTAATGATAAACATTTGTAAAACTCAGTATAGGCCCTAACAGAGCTTAGTAGGCAGTACTACCTGCATAGGTTATATACTGTATAACAAGAGCAAACCATTGAATCTGTAGTTTATTAGTAATCAAAGGGAAGGGGGAGAAAGTGGGGGGGAACAAGATTTTTGGACCTAGAATTGTCATGTTGGACAGGGGCTGAAGAAGTACATTAAAAACAACATAGATTTAAACTGAGGAGGGGGAGGGCTGAGTCAGATAACAAGGAGGAGTCACCTTCCAGGGGAGATCGGAGGCCTCTCCCCCAAGAGAGGGAGGACGAGAATGAGGGGAAGTTACCAAGACAAAACTGGAAGGGGGAGAGATAGGAAGAGGAGGAATGGGGCACAAGGTGGACTGTAGTATCCTTGAATGCCAGGAGCTTAGCAAACAAGGTGGCAGAGTTCCAGACAATGATGGGAGAGAGAGAGAGAGAGAGGTAGACATTGCCACCATCTTAGAGACCTGGGCCACCCAATACCTTGACTGGGATCTTATGATCCCGGGTTACATGGTGTTCCACAAGGACCAGGAGGAAGGAAGGGCTGGAGGGGTGGCTATTTATGTCAGGGAAGGGATACTGTGCACCAGGGAGGAAGGGGATGCAGGGAGGCAGAAGCCATATGGGTATTGCTCTAAAGCCCTAAAGGTAAGAAGCTCAGGATGGGGGTGGTGTACAGGTCACCGTCACAGAGTGAGGAGGTGGATAGGAGCTAGGGGAGCAAATCAGGAAGGAAATGCAGTTATAGTGGGAGATTGCAACCTACCTAAGGTTGACTGGCAGACAGTAAATACAGTGCATGCCACAGAACAGGTGCTGCTGGAGGCCATCCAAGATAGCTACCTAGTGCAAGGGGTGATGGAACCTACTAGAGAGGGGAACATACTGGATTTGGTGCTAACAAACGGTGATCAAGTCCAGGATGTTTTAGTACAGAACCCTCTAGCAGAAAACTACTACTGCTCAGTGTGGTTCCTCCTCAACACAGGGAGGGACTTGGCTAAGACCAGGACAACAGTGTTGGGCTTCAGGAAGGCAGATTTTGCCAGAATGGGCAGCATCCTAGAGGGGTATTTAGCTAAAATGAACCCAGTGATGGATGCTGAACATAAGTAGGCAATCATTAGGAAGGGTCTGAATGAGACAACGAATGCATGTGCCAGATCTCAGAATAAGCAGTCCGGGTTCAAAAAACCTAGCTGGCTCAGCAAGGAAGTGGCGTGGAAAGTGAGGGAAAAAAAGGCTGGCCTTCCTTAAGTTCAAAAAATTGAGGCGGGAGGAGGGTAGAGAGGTGTTGACAAAGGCATCTAGGAAGGGGACCAGGTCAGTCAGGGCAGCCAAGACAGCAAAGGAGATGAAGCTGGCTCTGGGGATCAGAGAGGAGGAAAAGGGGCTCTTTAAATACATAAGTGAGAAGACGAGTTGTAGAGATGACATTGTTAGAATCTAGAAGGATGGGTGATGGGTGAAACTTGGGAAAGTACAGGCAGAGGCACTCAATGAGTACTTCTGCTTGGTGTTAACAAAAGAAAGGGATGGCCCAATACTGCAGGGGAAAGGGGGCAAGAATGAAGGGGGGGCAGAGACAACAGATGGGGTTATCCAAGAGGATAGAGTTCTGAAGGGCCTTAAAGCCTTGGGGTGGACAAGGCACCAGGACCAGACAGTGTACACCCAAAGGTCCCAAAAGAACTGGCAGAGGTGTTGCTAGGCCCTCTGATGGACCTCTTCAACACCTCCTTGGAGATGGGGGAAGGTACCCAGGGACTGAAGGATGGCTGAAGTGGTGCCCCTTCACAAGAGTGGACACAAGGACCAACTGGGCAGCTACAGACTGGTAAGCTTGACTTCCATAGTGGGAAAGTTGATAGGGACCATTCTAAAGGAGAGGTTGATAACCTTTCTCAATGGTAATAGTCTACAGGATGAGAGACAGCATAGTTGTGTCTTGGGAAGATCATGCCAAACTAACCTGATTGACTTCATTGACTGGGTCACTAGGGCAGTTGATGAAGGCCATGCTGTTGATGTCCTGTACCTGGACTTAAGCAAGGCTTTTGACTCAGCGCCCACGGATGTTAATGAGCAAGATGAGGGACATGGGGTGGGGGAAAAACTAGTGGGGTGGGTTGAGAGCTGGTTACAGGGCAGACAACAGAGGGTAGTGGTAAGGGGGAGACATCCAAGCCAAGGCTAGTAACAAGTGGGGTACTGCAGGATTCAGTGTTGGGCCCTGTTTTGTTCAATGTCTTCACTGGAGACATTGTAGAGGGGTTGAAAAGTAAGATCAGCCTGTTCATAGATGACACTAAGATTTTGTGCAAAAGTGGACAATGAGGAAGGGAGACAGGCACTTAGGGAGGATCTAGCGAAACTTGAACACTGGTCTAGGGAGTGGCAGTTGGTATTTAATGCTAAGAAGTGCAAGGTCATGCAGCTCGGAGCAAGAAATCCCAGGACCAGCTACTGGCTGGGGGAGTGCAGGTAACAGCTTCATAGGAGGAAAGGGGCCTCAGGGTAATAGTCACATGGGACATGATAGTATCAGCACAATGTAGGAGGGCAGCAGCAAGTGCAAATAGGATGCTGGAGTGCATTGCCAGAGGCATCAACTCTAGAAAGAAGGAGGTCATCCTGCCCTTGTATAGATCACTGGTGAGGCCACACTTGGAGTACTGTGTGCAGTATTGGTGCCCATACCTCTAAAAGGATTTGAGATTACTGGAGGAGGTGCAGCGTGGGGCTACAAAAATGATCATTGGACTAGGGGAGTTGCCGTATGAAGAAAGACTGAGGGAGTTCAACATGTATTCCTTGGAAGAGAGAAGGGAAAGAAGGGACATGAAAGAGACCTTTAAGTACTTGAAAGGCATAAACAAAGTCAGAGAGGGATGATTGTTCCACTTAAAGAGGGAACTGGTCACTAGGGGGCACAGCCTAAAGTTGGAAGGGGGAAGGTTCAGGAGGGAGAAGAGGAGGTATTACTTTACAGAGAAAGAGGTGGTGAGGTGTAACTCACCACCAGAGGAGTTAATCAAACGGAGGACAGTGGACAGCTTTAAGTGGTGTTGGGATGCAATCAAGGGCAGGATTAGTACAGACAAGAACATAAAGGGGGGAAAGACCAGAAAAGGGGAGGATGAGAGTGCTTTGGGTGGGGCTTGGGAAGCTGTAGTAATATGAAACTAAGAGCTGCACTATCAGCAGACTTGATAGACCTGTGGGCCTTTTTCTGTCGGCAATTTCATATGTTCTTATGTAACCTTAATCCTCCTGCTACTGTGAATACACAAGACTAGAGGGTGGAATTAATACATAGAATAGATAGATTAAATTAGTACAAATAAGGTGGGGTGGTCAGGGTTATGATGAAAAATATCTAAATGCAACATGGACTTTCTTTATGGAGGGTTTTCCTTCCAAAGTGGGAACAGTGTTCTCAAAGTCAACTGATGCTGCAAAATATATCGGCCTCCACCCCAAAAAACAAATTGTGGGAGTATTCAGGAGGAGAGGGGGTTGCAGGCAACAGATAGGCAATACCATCCTTTCTATATTAAAAGAGACCCATGGCAGCACAAGACAGCAGGTCCCAACTACCCCCTCCCCAACAGTGGAACACCAGTAGCATCAGCATGCAGTGGCACCCCCAACAACATTAAAGGAAACACAAGTTGTTGGCCCACCATTACCTGCACACCATGAGGAGGAGCAGGAGATGATCCCTGGACCATCTTGCACCTCCCTGCAGTGGAAGTCTCTAGTGTTGGACTTCTTTGATAGTGATTCCACCATAAACAGTGTGGTGACATGTAAATTATGTAAAACTGTAGTTTGGCATGGCAAACAGGGGGCTCATTTGGGGACAGGTGGGCAGCACAGCCACCTTAGAGTGAAGCACTGCCAGGATAGAGAGAAGCATGTCTGTAGTTGGACAAAAGTTGCTAAGAGGGGTGGAGGTGATGCCACCCCTACTAGTTCTTCTGTGCCACATGGTGGAACAGGCAAGAAAAAGCAATGTCGTGGGTCAGGAATGCCAGTCCAGAAAAAGGAAATGGAGGGAACTGGGAGCAGGACCTACAAGCAGACTAGAGCCTTCTCCCACATCTACCCATGGGGAAGTGGCATAGATCTGCAGGGAGATAGAGGAGCTCTCTCAGCAAGTGGTGGGGATGAAAGGAGATGTTTCAGGAGTTGCTGAGAAACCAGCAAAGCATTCTTGAGGGTTTTGCAAAACTCTGCAGTGGTGGTGCACCCTCTGTTCTCAGGCCATAGCCCTTGAATCCCTATGTGCAAATTTTCTTTTAACTGTCTCTTTTACTCTTACTGGTTGTACCCCCAAAATTAAACAAAACTAAATAAATAAATAAATAAAAGAAAAAAATTGCACATTCATCTTAATGTTTCTGTCTCTCTGTCTTTCTTGATTTCTGCTGCTGCTTTGTTTTATCTATTTAAATTCTGCTGTTTTCAATTCTAAAGAAAAAACATTTAATTTCAACTCTATTGTTGTCTTTCTTGTACAACTGTGCAGTCCTTACACTATCACTAAAATTGTTCTCAACTACCTGAATAAATGTTATGTTGCTGCTTAGTCCCCCTGCTACAGTATCAGTGGCTCAGCAGGTAGCACAATTGCCTCTGAGGCTTGAAGATCAGAAGGTTGTGGGTTCTATCCCCACATCAGGCACTTGGGTTAATATCCCAATACTGGCACTGCAGTGAAGCATGAGGGGGTGCTGCACTCCTGACATACTGATTTTTGGATGAGATGTTAAAAATCGAGATCCCACCTGTCTGTTCTGGTGGTAGTTCAGGTGGATGTTAAAGATCCCATGACACTTCTAGAAAAGAGTAGGGGAATTTTGTTGGAGAATAGGGAAAGTAGTATTCACAAGCGATACTGGTTCAGATCAATATAGACTCTGACTGAGACATCTCCCAATTCACTAGTCCTTTTCAAAAGATTGAGACGTTTTCCTCTCATTTTCTCCTTTGTTTCCTGTATTTCTTATTTTTCCTCTCTTTTTTTTTTTTCCTCCATTTTTCCTCTTTTTCTTACATATAGCTTCTCCAACAAACTCTTCCTGTCTTAAACACAGGTGACATTAGTCATTTTCAGACCAAATGAAATTGCATTCATTCCATGGGCTGTGTAGTTTCTTTTTGCTTACGTTTACTTTATCTTTCTCATTTACTTGCTGTAAAGAGGTCAGCACGTTATTTATTAATACTTCATTCATCATGTATAGTCGTTGCAAAGTCCATTTGCATCATGCTTGTCAAATATGGTACTTTATGACAGCAAAAATGACTTGCAGGGTCTCAGTGTGAAAGAATTTCCACCTGGGTGGGTAAATAGTGCATACAATTTCTGTATTTGAAAGATCACTAAAGTATACTATATACCATTTCATTCTATTTTTATGTTTGCTTGTACGCATGTGCAAGAAACATAGTGCCATCATACGAGTTTTCCAGATGTGTGTCAGCCTCTTCCAGTTCAGTCAGTGTATTTGCAGGTGCGGTCGCAGAGCGCCAATCACTGCTCCAGCTGTCTATGACAGCTGAAAATGCAGTGACATACAGTTGAAAGGGAGAGCTCCGCTTGAGTGAGCAGAGCTCTCCCCCTACACACACACACATGCACGCATGCACACTGCATGCTCATGCGCCTTCCCCCTCCCCCCCCACACTGTACGGCCGATGGGGTGCCCAATCCCCCGTCTGCTCCAAGCCCCCCCCAAAGCATCCAGGTGCCATGATGGGAGCCCACCCCAGTGTGGCAAAATGTTTTATGGCTGACGGGGGTGCCCAATCCCCCGTTGGCTCCACTGTCCTCCCCCCCGAGTACAGGGTGCCACGCTGGGAGCCCACCCCAGGCGTGGCAACAGATGCCATGGCTGAAGGTGCCCAATCCCTCGTCGGCTCCATGCCCCCCCAGCCGTCCTTCTGCCATGCTGGGAGCCCACCCCAGCATGGCAAATGTTCTGTGTCATCTTTTCAACAAAAAAACCTGTAAAAAGCAGTCCTTCACAGTCTCCCTGCCCCCACAACCGCACCCACCACTGCACACACCTGCCTCCCCCACTGCCCCACTCTACTTACCTCCGAGTCCCGGCCCGATGATCTTCGTGGACCGGAACACGTCTGCACTCTTCAAAGCCGACCCCAACCAAGGAAATGCCGGTAAGCTGTATGATGGGGATAGATAGGGTTTTTTCAACTTTGTTGCATATCTCAGGCATTTTTTGGAATTTTTGCACCAAATTTTCAACATGGGGTTTTTGGGACCCCTCCTCATGAATTCTTGCACTGTCATGGCATTACTCAGGCCTGAAGGGTGATTTCGCAGCCACTGTGCGAAATCACCTTTCCGGAATGATTAATGAAACAACACTGCCAGTGTTCATAAGGTGGGCTCTCAGAAAGCCTATTTTGAAAATTTGGTGGAAAAATTCCTAAAAATGACTGTTTTATG
Organism: Neoceratodus forsteri; assembly: GCA_016271365.2. NCBI lineage: Eukaryota > Metazoa > Chordata > Ceratodontiformes > Ceratodontidae > Neoceratodus > Neoceratodus forsteri. The sequence continues at coordinate 1,673,588,385 of CM057449.1, read as the reverse complement.
AGTGTGCATTGTGCAGTTCCTATGCACGCTTGTAAGTTTGCAAATTTTCAATATTTTCATTCCAGATTTTCAACATTGCCATTTTACCACACTTTCTTATGCGCAGTACAGCTGTCATTTTTCACTTCTCGCCCAAAATGTTTTTCCACTGATGCAGTGCACAATGGCGCAGTCGGTGGGGGGGGCTGCATTTATGAACACTGGCCCCCTCACAGCTCCCCTATGTGGCCCCATCCCCCCAGCACTCAGGTCCATGGGGTGCAACTGGGTGCAGAGCGTGGATCCTTGCAGGAAGCCAATCAGCTTCTGGTGCCATGTTGCCAGCTGGCAGACAGTTTGCTGACTGAGCCAAGGAGGAGGTCCACCCCATCCACCCATCCCCAGCCTCCTGTAGTGCCCTGACTGTAGGGGCTGTATTGTTGTGGGGGCCGATGCCCCATGCCAAGTCCACCACGTCTGGAGGCAGCCTCCCCAGTGGGTGTGAAACCAGCCCTGGTGCTTTACAGCTGCCTCCCAGAAATAGAGCAAGAAGCCCCCGCACATAGCACTCCATGAGGTCATGCATGCCATGGACTGGTGGCTTGCACCCCATACTGCCCCCGGCCCACCCCCACGTGGAGTTCCGTGATCGGCGGGGGGATCAGGTGCATAGGGAGGCATCCTTTTGGAGAATGGGGTGGAGGGGGCACAGTGGGCATGGGTGGCTTGCAGTGGCTATGAGCCCAACTTATGAAGTGCGTAGCCACCACAGCCATTCATGAATAGGCCCCATTCTGTTTTTTTAACTGTAGCACTATTTTGCCCCACAGAACTTGAACACTTCTTTGCTGCCTCCCCAGAATCTCTACGTTTGCTATAGTATATCTTCCCAGTCATTCTTATATGTTTTGTAACTTGATTTGGGATGAAAAATTACCACATGTAAATAAAGCCTGCAGTGTAAATAAGTACCAGTATCAGACACCACCTCCCCCTATGGAATCAAGGATCATCACAGCAGTGTGATCTGAAAAAAGGCTATACTGAGGTAACAGTATCTAGCAAAATGAACCAATAAAACTATTTTTTTCTGTTCTTTCTTTTAACACCAAAGGGATTACTAAAACAACATGACACACACAACACGGGTAACAGAGTAAACAAATTATTTACTATCAGCAGCAGCAGACAACACCTCCGCCAGGTAAACAGGGATCAGCAGTGTGATCTGAAAAAATTACTAAACAGGGATAATAGTGTCTATCTCAGCCAATAAAAAAATAATTATACTTTTTTTCTAAATATCACAGGGATTAATAAAATAACATGACACACACAACAAGGGGAACATGGGTAAACAAATTACTGTCAGCAACAGCAGGCAACACCTCCCCCAGAGAATCAGGGATCAGCAGTGTGATCTGAAAAATACTACTAAACCCAAACCCCAATGTTTTTGCTTGCTTTTCTTTCTTTTTTTTTAAACACCACAGGAATTCAAACAACGGGGTAATGGGGTACTTTAATGTTAACTGTAACAGAACACTGTTACTTTAAGAAAAAAATATAACCAAAAATTATTAAAAATGCAACCGAAAGAAACTGACAAAATATTTCACTTAAGCACACTAAACCACAGAAATAAAATGAGAAATTACTGACTACAGATCAAAAATAATGAACAAGAAAGAGTGAGAAAACCAAAATATAACACAGATCTCCTGCTTAGTCAAAACATCTCTGGATCGTTTTGGGCTACCTGCCACACTTTACACCCACCCTCCCCCACATTGCTGCACAGGCAGACTAACAAAAGCCACTAATTTAAAGTAAATAATCAGAAAAAAAAAACAGAACTATAGCAGCAGAGGACCCTCTAGAGATATTTTAAAAGTGATTTGCTCTCGAAAAGCTAGGTTTAAATGGTTTTCAAACTTTTTTTCTCTCTCAGATAAGCACACAAGACTTCTCTCCTACTCTGTCTTTAGAAGACTGCACTGAAGACAGCCTCCTCTTGTCATACAGCTCATTTCAGCAACATGTGACCTGCAGTTCCATAGTAAATTGCAAACTTCCTATTTGTACCAAACTTCACCAGTGAAGTTGCAACTTTGCATTTCACAAAGTTATTACCACACTGCAAATTGAAACTTCACAAGGTGAATTAACTTTGTGAAATGAAGTGTATTCAAGAATTTATTTGCAGAGTGACATTTTCCACCTTCGCACATCACTACTTCCTGTATTGCTGTGTGTTTAATGACAAAGAATGCAGGAAAAAATAAAAAACTGCAAAAGTTAGTGTAAACTTTGAAGTGCTAGTAAACATCAAAACAGTAGAAATAATGTAACTATTTACAATTTAGCTGTTGTCACAGTACAGGAAGTAGTTTTTTTTTGTTAAGTTAAAAAAGACATAAAGACAAAAAGCTACAAAGATTTTAAAACATTAGGGCCCAGATATTCAGAAATGTGCTAAAGGCCAGCGCAAGTCCAGCACAGTACAAATCTGATGCACCCTGGCACAACAGGAGTGATATTCAGAGGATGCGAATGCCGCACTGTGCCAGCGCAACCTGGCTGAATATGGCACAGTTGCACCATGGCGCAACCAGAGGTGCGCCATGGCACAAACACAGCTGTGCCATGATGCAGAAAGAGATGTCCCAGTGCAACTGTGGGAGCAGAGCAGCAGAGCAACAGAGGGGGGGCATGGGCAGAAAAGTGACCCAGGGACAGAGCCAGGGAAGCACAGTGACAGGCCACAGGAGGCCACCACCAGCTGCGCACAGCAGGGTAAACACAGGCACCCAGACCCCCATCCCAGAACACAACAGTAGCACAGATAGTAGGCAACAGGAGGTGCCAATGGCCAATGGAGGACAGCCAAGGAACCCCCCACAGGCTTCAAGCCGTGCCCCCCCACACACCCAGACTAATGCGGGCCATACCCAGGACCACGCAGCCAAGCACACACACACACCCACCACACAACCCTGACAGCTGCCCCATGGGCACCCCAAGACGCAGCCACCAACTGAAGGGAGGGACACCACCGCAGTGGGACATGCCACAGCACACAGCAGTGAACCACAGAAGCACAACACACACCCCGACACATGCACACCACACAGACAGGCACTGGGCCACTGCAGCATGGCTCCTCATGCCACCTGCAAAGCAGACACAAACACAGTAGGTATGTCAAAAGACAGATATATTAAAGAACAGAACTATGTACAAAATAAGGGTGTGGGAGAGGGTAGGAAAGTGAGGGAAGGGGATAAGGAACAGGGACTGTACAGTAGGAAAGGGGACTGTAGGGGGAGGTACAGTTGGGGAAATGGGAATGCTGGGTCCCAACTAGTGGTGGCCATGCCCTGCTGCCCCTTGCCACCTTTGCTGCCTTCAGTCAGCCAGCAGCATCCTGTGTATGCACAGCACTGCCTCCTTGGTGGTTGAGGCGACCAATATCAGCTGCTGGAGCAGCCAGCAGTAAAGGGTCATCCTTCACCTCCACCGGGCACCTAGGACAAGGGACAGGACAGGTGATCAGTGCAATGTCTCAAGGAACCATGCCCAGTCACAGTGCACAATGGGCAGTGGGATCACACACCCCTGGAGGGCCGGTATCGGCCACCCGCAGGGGGGTTGGGCAATACCTGCCTGCAATGCGGCATGCCACAACAGTGCACAGCGGTGGTCCCTGCCACACAGTGGCCACCCGACTGCACAATGGCAGTCACATGGCACAGTGAACCAGCAGCACCACAGCAACATCAGTGGTAGCCGGGTGCACACCCACCCCACCAACATCTGGCACACATGTCCAATGGATGCACCACAGTGGCAGGCACCATGTACAGTGTGACACATACAGCTGCCACGACACACAGCACAAAGGACCATGACAGTGCCTACCTGCCCTCTGTGGCCCCACTGCTGCCAGACCCACCACTGTGCCACCAATCTGGCCCGCTGCAGCCTGTCATCCTGCCGTCCTGCTGCTGCTGCCACCGCTGCTGCTGCTATCCTCCTGTTTTCAGGCCCTGGAAATGGAACATAGACAGGTATACATCAGTAACCATCCACAGCAGCAGCCCACCACACCCACCCCTGTGCACAGGGAGAGACCTCGCCCAACATGTCACACACAGCAGCATCACGACGTAAGCGATGGCGGGCGATGTCACCCCTCAATGCGCACAGTGTCTGTGCACCACTCTGCAGGGCATGCCAGGCAGCCTAGCCAACATCACAGTACAGCACCAGGGCACAAATGCAATATGGGCCTACTTACCTGGCTGTGGCACAGCCCCACACCTGACTCATGCCTCCAGCCTCCTGAGGCACTCTGGGTCCCTCCTCTCCATGTCTCCATTGTGGTGGCAACACTGCTCCCCTGTCCTGGCCACCCCTGTGTGCTGCTCAGTGTTGCAGTAATGCCCTGCCACACCTCTACCCAGGGCTGCTGCAGGGGCGCCTGGCCAAAGAGTTGGGGTGCATGTCACTGGATGCAGGTGACCAGGTAAACTAGTTCCACTTGTGTCCAGTTAGCTGCCCTTGGTGCCCTGTGCTGCGCCATGCTGTGAGTCATAGCTGATGAGCAAAATTGTGGTGATAAGTGCATGTAGCCACAGCATGTGCCAGATGTACGATCCGAGGAGACATTCGCTGTGTCCACCGATCACAGTCTCAGAGATGCATGGCATGGTAGTGGCTGAGTGGGGTCACGGGTGCGAAGGTCACCCAGGGGCAGAGGTCACAGCAGGGGTCAGGGTTCGGCTGCCGCAGAGTGCACACATGCGCGATAGCAGGCCTGGTGCATCATGTGCCATTGCCTCCATCGCCCAGTCAGTGCACAGTGCACGATTGATGACATATTACCATTTGGCGCATTCACACTGCGGTGCTGAGCACCACACATGCATGAGCATTGTGCTGCGACTTGCTCCAGAGCAATATCATTGCACATGGAGTAAAATCATGATATTTAGATACCACATGCAAATGAGATCATCAGCCAATGCGTGGTGCACTGGGGGAATTAGCATGTCATTAACTCTGCGCCAAAGTTCATTTGCATGAGATGCTCTATAAAAGCGCCACAGATCAGCACAGGCCAAGGACCGGTATTGCATCCTTTCAAGGTAAGTCGCACATGCTGCTACAGCTCACTGGGAGCAGTCAGCACAGCAGGGGGGGACAGAATACGGTGCTGCTGCCACTGACACACTGTGCTGTCCATGTCTACAGGAAGCGACATGTTGGAACATGAGGAAGGGTGAGGAGCATGGGCCTGCTCGCAAGTGCAGGCCCAATTTCACAAAGGTGGAGACAGAGGCCCTGTTCGAGGCCTACCTTGACAGAGAGCCCATGTTGAGTGGTGCCATGGGTACGCCACAGGCCAGGGCTGGGGCGACAAGAGGTGCATCAAGGAGAAGGTGGCAGCTATCCATCCTTCCTGGAATGCCACCAGAGGGGGGTCTGCAGCTGTACCACTGCTCATGGCACAGGGTTGTTGATGGCAGCCACTATGTGCCACAGCACGGTGGAGGGTGTGCCTGACGGTGGATTCCAGATGGGTGGCAGCCCATCACTGCATGGTAAGTATGTCAGCCATGCACAGTGGGGAGTGCGGACATGGCTGTGCTGGCATGTGTTTGGCTGGCATACCTGTCATGTGCATGTTTGCGCACCCCCATGCATGCCATGCTGCAGGGCACAGGCAGTGGTAGTGGGGGGGCACATATGGGCAATGCATCTTTAACATGCCTCTCTTTCTCTTGCAGTACCAACATGCCTCTGTGGAGATGAAGGGGCTGCAGCAGCAGCAGCAGCAGCAGCCGTGGTCACTGGACCGGCCCTGGAGGACCAGTCTTCCACTTCCAAGGGCATCCAGGGGCCTGACAAGCTGCAGCTCACCACCGCTGTGCAGGCAGATGTCCTGGACCTGGGGTTGGACAAGGCCCTGGATGTGTTCCTGCAGGAGGCACAGATCAGGGCGGCATCCAACACCGATGATGACGTAATGCTCATCCTGGATAGCATGGCCACTATTGTGGGGGATATGCCCCTGCTGGCCACTGACACAGGTAGCACACCCAGTGCCTTGCTGGTGGTGGAACAGCTGCTTACCACCACTGCAGGCTATGCCCTGCAGTGGAGGTGGTGCTGCTGTGCAGACACTGGGTGGTGTGCAGTAGCCGGACAGGCAACAGCAGGAGGCTGTGGGTGCCACCGGGCAGCCAGACACAGGGTCCGTCCCCAGTGCACCTGCCATACCCAATCCCCCTGCAGGCCCCACTGTGCAGCGTCCACCAGAGAGGGGGGCTGTGCAGCGTGGCCAGTCACCACATGGAAATCAGCATTTGGTCTGGGAGCCTCAGGATGCCAAGCCACTGGCTGAGCACACCTATTTACTGTTGGAGTCCATTCAGCAACAGGTGCTGCTCACCACTGAGGTGCACACATTGGATGCAGAGGTGTGCCAGTTGGCCAAGCAGCAGGAGAGGGGCACTGTGCAGATCCTGGTGGGGATGCAGCACATACAGGAGGCCACTCTCACATCCCTGGATCGCATTGCTATCTGATGGCTTTGCACTGCTGGCTACCATAGGGTGTGGCCAGGCACAGATGACCCCCCAAAGTGTACTATCCACCCCACTTACCCAGTGTCAGGTAAACACCACACAGTCGATGCCGGACTCAGATGTTGGCACACCAAGCATGCCCAGGGCTGGGCTATTTGGGCACCCAGACACACTTGAGCGGACACGGTCATGGTTCTGCAGTTCCACCCTTGGGGGGGCTGTTGCACACCCACCCATGGCTGATGCACAGCCAGTGGCTGCCGATCGGCCCAGGCATGGCCACCACTGTGGCAGTGGTGGCCAAGGTTCCATGCAGCAGACCTGATCTGTGGCCCACCCCACCTGCAGTCTGCAGCTGCTGCCCAGTGCGTGCATGGGTGGTGTGTGTGCGCCTGCCACAGGTGAGGTGCCTGTGTGTCATGCCACACACTGCCTGTGTGCATGCTTGCCCAGATGCTGGGTCATGTGGCATGGGTGTGATGACAGCAGTCCTGCACCAGTTGCACCTGTGCACCGGTGCAATGAATCTGATCCACCACACATACCCACGCCTGTGTGTGTGGGTGCGTGTGTGTGTGTGTGTGTGTGTGTGTGTGGAGGGAATGAGGGGTGCTCTGGGTGGTTGGGTGGTTGAGTGTGGGTGTGTGCCCCTGTCACCCTTACCCCTGCTTCCTGCTTCAGTGTGTGCATGCCCATTGCCATGCACACCCCTGCATGTGTGCTGTACCTGTTTGTGTGGCCTTGTCTTTTGCACTACCTACGTGTGTGCACCATAGTGCTCCTGTGCTATGGTGTCCCTGTGCTGTCTTGCCTGCTGGATCAGCCGGGGATCCCTCCACCCAGGGGGTGACTGTCTGCCTCCCTCTGGCCTGGCCCATTGCCTCCATTGTCCCCACTACTGTCACCCTCATTAGCCTCGACAGCTACCCCATGTCAATGGCCATGTTGTGCAGTATGCAGCAGGCCAGGAACAGGCCACAGGCTTTCAAGGGGCTGTACTGTAGGGCACCTCCTGACTTGTCTAGGCAATGGAACCATGCTTTCAGCATGCCAAAGACTCACTCAATGATGTTGCGCCTGCTGACATGTGCCTCATTGTAGCATTCCTCTGCTAGGGTTGACGGTCATTGGTAGGGGAGTGAGCAGCCAGGGCTGCAGTGGAAAGGTACTGTCCCCTGTGTGAATAATGACATGGTTAGCCCTCTGCTATGCTAGGTTGTGCCCTTGCCTGTTCCTGGTGCCCACACCAACATGCACACCCTGCCCTCCCCCATCCCATGGTATGCTCTTCCCATCACCCCTTGCCCATGCCATACTCCCCCACTAGGTGGCCCGTGGGGATATCCCCACATTCAAACCTGTGGCACAGCACAGAGCTGTGCCAGATGATTGCATCATGTGCACTCCAGGGTGTGTGGTGCAGACATTGGTTATGCACCCCTTGGCATAGCACACCACCTGGAATTTGACTCTCAGGCTCCCCTTCCTATTGATGTATGCCACACCCTTGGGGCCAGGTGGCATGCGGATGCTCATGTTGGTGCAGTCAATGGCCCCAATCTAGCGAGGCATATGCGCTACCCTGTGGAAGTCCTGCATGGTTGCTGTACGCTCCACCTGTGTGCTGGGGAAATGGATGCATTCCGATGCACATGGCAGCAGAGCATTGAGGAACTGTGTGAGGAGGCAGGATGCGACTGACTGGGTTATGCCTGTGTTATCCCCTGTTGGTCTCTGGAAGGTGTCTGTGGCAAGCAGGCACATGACGGTTGTCACCATCAGCTCCATGGATATGGCGTGGCTCCGTCTGGTGGTTGCCTGCATCTCCTCACTGCACAGCTCACGAAGCTGCCTCAGAATGGCCCTGTTCAGGTTGTATCAGCCCACGATCTCCGTGTCACTATACTGCTCAAAGGTAATGCGGGTGCAGTACCACCAGTGTTAGGCATACCACTGATGGGCCCCTTCCACAGCCACGTTACTGTTCCTGCTGCCCCCTCACACCCCTCATTATGGGCTCCATCATGAAGTGTGCACTATTCATGGCCCTTGCTGTCCTATATCCCCCTGGGTGGTTGACTGCTGCAGGCTGTGTGCTACCCTGGTGCACTGCCTGGCAGTGTGTCTGCCTGTCTGTCAGACTCTCTCTGCCCCTGTCTCCCTCTCCACTGCCACCTCTGTCCCCCTTCCTCTGTGTCTGCCTCAGTCTTCCTGTCTGTCTGTCTCTTTCTTTCTTTCTTTCTTTCTTTCTTTCTTTCTTTCTTTCTTTCTTTCTTTCTCTCTCTCTCTCTCTCTCTTTCTTTCTTTCTTTCTTTCTCTCTCTCTCTCTCTCACTCCCTCTTACCTGGCGCAAGTGCTTTCTGTGTGCTTGCACCCTGTATTTATAGGAACACGTCTGCTCGGTGCATCTCTGATTTACTCTGCCCTTACACCATGGTTTCAAGGTTGAATATCGTACTGCACTGGATATTCATGGGCACGCCCCTTGCACTTGTGCCTGCATTCATTATAGTTGCGCATTGGTGCAATGAGATTTGCACTGCACACTGGCTCCAGCTGAATATTGCTCCTTGGCACAAGTCCGCACTTGCGCTGTGCCATGCACAACTGCTTTGAATATCCAGGCCTAAGGCTAAAACAAGCTGAGTGATGCTAAGTTACATCAAACAGGGTCTGTGCAAAATCTGTAAAGAAACTGGTTTTTTATATATATATATATATATATATATATATATATGTAATAGATAAACCACTCTGAGGTGTGCCGTCGGCTCTGATATACATGCGCCTTGGTGTGCGTTGTTATGCATGAGGCCGCAGGCTGAGTGCGTTAACCACCCAAGGCCTGCATATATCAGAGCGCGACTACACACCTCAGAGTGGTTTATCTATCTTATGAAATGTCAAAATTGTTTTGGAGGGGGTTAAAATGCAGGTGTGTGGTCATGCTCTGATATACGCATGGTCATGTGATGTGTTTCAACCAACCAGAAGGGATAACTTTTCCTACCAATTTTATAAATATATATATATATATATATTTATTATACTGACATAGTAGTGCCACTATAGTTAGCTCTGAGTGCCCCATTAGTGTGAAATTTGTAAGGTTAATAACTTTCCCACCATATGATGGATTTGCACAGAGCAGTACCATAGATCTCTGGATCTGCCATGTTTCAAACTGGTTGGATATACAGTTGTGGAGCTATAAAACACCATTCCATATCACATTTATGCTTTTTTGCGCATTCTTTGCTCACACCTACAGGTCACACAGTTGGTGCGACTGGTCTGAAATCTTCAGGGAACATGTGGCCGGAGTCCCTGATGTGCCTTTCGAAGATTTCATGAAAAAATATTATACGGTTCAAAAGTTATTCAAAAAACAAATTTCCCATTATGGTCAATGGGAAAAGTTAACAAACTATCTGACAGTGTCGCAAATGCAGTTTTTAGTGTCGCAGATCTCCACAGTAGTGTCATGAGTCAGACATTTATTTTTCAGTTAATGGTCACAGAAATGCTTGGCATTTAAATTTGGGACCCTCTAGGGACACAGTTCTTTTTGTGTTCACCTAGTCAAGCCCTGAGGATGCTAGTCATGTCTTTTTTTGAGAGTTAAACACCCCAGAAATATGTTTTTGAAATTTGTGTAAACTGTAGTGTCTCAAAGCAGTGTTGCACATGTGACACTTTTGCAATTTTTTTTTGCAAAAGTGAAGTGATTTGCGACACTACTTTGAGACATTTTGGCAAAAATAACAGGAATTCTACTGCAAAAGAATGGTTTGGTCTTTTGGGCTGAAATTTGGAGGAAAGAAAGCCAACATCACACAGATGTGCCTTTTTGTGGTTTGGTGACAAAATATTACAGGGATGCAAAGTTACAGTACTCCAAAGTTGCCAATTTTTTCCCATAGTCTAACATTACGGCGTCAGCTGCACCTTTCAGGTCCCGTATCTCAGAAACGCTTAGAGATACAGACATTTTGTTGCAAAAATGCTTAGCCCCCCACTAGGGATAAGTGCAAAACTAGCCAGGAAAGTCATAACTTATATGAAATTTTAATTTTTTTTCTATGTCATATGGTTCCTGAGATATAAGCAATTTAGTATTACAAGTGCTCATTTTCTGCTCTGAGGCCCATTATTATGCATACATTCTTTGTATTCACTGTGCTTCTCTATGCAGATGTCAGTGAAAAAAAGGGTGTGCGCTTTCATTACTGTCACAGTTAACGTTCCCATTTGCATTTCCATAACCCTTTGTGTAACCGTTCCCATCTATGCCACCGTGTGCGTTACCCTTTGCATTTTCATTTGCGCTTGCATTTGCATTACTGTTACCATTTGTGTTTGTGTATGCACTTCCATTTGCATTTCTGTTTTCTTTGGAATCATTATTGCTGTTACCATTGGCATTTGCATTTCCAATTGCGGTACCGTGACAATGCGCGTTATGATTTGCATTTCTGTACACACTTACATTTGCGTTAGCATTACTGTTTGCTTTGGCATCATCATTGCTGTTACTGTAACTGTTTGCATTTCCAATTGCGTTACCATTACTGTTTGCATCTTCATCATCGTTTGCATTTCTGTTGCCATTTGAGTTTACAGTTGCGTTTCTGTTGTCGATTGCGTTACTTTTTCCTTCTGCAGCACCATTGCCTTACCCGTTTGCATTTCTGTTTGCATTTATGTTACTGTTTGCATTTTTCTTACCATTTGCATTTCGATTGGCGTTACCGTTTATGTTACTGTTTTTGTTAACGTTTGTGTTTCAGTTGCTGTTAGTGTTTGCATTACCATTTGCGTTTCCATTTCTGTTTTCATTAACATTTACGCTTGTGTTTCTCTTACCATTTGCATTACCATTTACATTTGCATCACCATGTGCATTACCATTTGTGCTTGCATTTGCATTACTGTTAGCGTTACTATGTGACAAAAAATCACATGGTGGGAGGGCCCCATGCTCCCACCACCACATTCCATTCACTATTTATAGTGCTCATTCTCAAAAAGAAGGAAAATTCATGGAAAAAAATCTGTTTAATGCATCAGTTAGGGTTGTTCCACAGCGACAAAAGCGAGAAAATTCAGTGTTAGGGTTGCCACCCCTTACACCCCAAGCCCACCCTGTCTGCATCAACAGGCATCGGGGTGTGTGTTGGGATCGTCAGTCATAACTCTCACCCCATTCTCCTATACTGCACCACCTAAGGTTGTTTACATGCGGGATGGGGGTGAGAGTTAGAACCAATGACCCCAACACACATCTATCTGAAATTGTGCACCTTAATAAATTTGCCACCATGTGACCGATTTGCCTGAAATTTGAAATGCATGGTCTAGTACCATAGATCTCTGGACCTGCCATGTTTTGCTATGATCAGATGTACAGTTGCAGAGCTACAGATCACCAAATAAAGCAAAAATTATGGGTTTTTGTCTGTTTATTTGCTTGTACCTATAGCTCACATGATTTGATCAATCAGTCCGAAAATGTCAGGGATCTTGCAGCCAAGGTCCCTGAAGTGCATTTTGAAAATTTCATGAAAAAATATTAAACTGTTCAACAGTTATTAAAAAAACACTGAATCCCATTATAGTCTATGGGAAAAGTTAACAAACTATGTGAAAGTATCGCAAATGCAGTTTTTACTGTCACAAATTACCCGTTTACTTTTGTGATTCAGCCATTTTTTTTCAGTTTGTGGTCATAAAAATGTTTGGCATTTAAATTTAGGACCCTCTAGGGACACAAATCTTGTTGTGTTCACCTAGTCAAGCCCTGAGGATGCTAGCCATGTCTTTTTTTTTGGGGGGGGGGATAAAACACCCCAGAAATATGTTTTTTTTATTTTTGTAAAAAAGTAGTGTCACAAAGTAATTTTGCAAATGTGACGCTTTCATGATTTGTTTTGCGAAAGTGTCGTGATTTGCAAAAGTAATTTGTGACACTATGCCCAAAACAATAGGAAATCTTTGCCACCCTGCTGCAAAACAACAGTTTGGTCTTTTTGGGCTGAAATGTGTAGGGAAGAAAGCCAAGATCCCACAGATGTGTCTTTTGGTGGTTTGGTGCCAAAATATTACAAGGATGCAAAGTTATGGCACTCTGAAGTTGACAATTTTTCCCATAGGATAACATTATGGCATCCGGGGTGCCTTTTGGGTTCCGTATCTCAAAAACAGTTTGAGATATGGACTTTTTGTTGCAAACATTCTTAGTCTCCCACAGGGGGCTAAGTGTAAAACTAGCCTGGAAAGTCATAAATAACATGAGATTTAAATTTTTTTTGTACGTCGTATGGTTCCTGAGATATAAGCAATTTAGTATTCCAAGTGCTCATTTTCTTGTCTGAGGGCCACTATTATGCTCACATTCCTTGTATTCACTGTGCTTCTGGATGCATCTCTTTTGCACACAAAGCATGTGCGTTTGTGTTACTGTTACCATTAGTGGTTTTGTTACCATTTGCATTACCATTTCCATTTGCATTTCTGTTACCATTAGCATTTGCATTGGCACCTGTGTTTCTGTTGTCACTTGCGTCACTGTTTCCTTGTGCGTCTCCATTGTTGCCATTACCATTTGCATTATCATTTGCATTTCCATTACCACTTGTGTTTGTGTTTACGTTTGCACTTGCATTTCCATTACCATTTGCATTATCGTTTCCATTTGCATCACTGTGTGCATTACCATTTGCATTTTTATTTGTATTTGCACTTGCGTTTGCGTTTCTGTTTGCGTTACCATTCCTGTTTGCTTTTTCATTGCTGTTTGCATTACCATCTGTGTTCGGTTTCACATTTGCCATTGCATTTCCTGTACCGTTTTCGTCACTGTTTCCATTTGCTTTTCAGCTTCCGTTTGCATTACCATTTGCATTACTGTTTCCTTTCACGTCATCATTGGCATTACTGTTTCCACTTGCATTTGCATTACTGTTTGCGTTTTCATTACCATTTGAGTTACCATTTGCATGTGCATTTCTGTTACTGATAGTGTTCTTGTTACTGTTAGAGTTAATGTTTCTGTTTGCATTACCATTTGCATTTCCATTACAGTTTTCATTAGCATTTCTGTTTGTGTCATCATGTGCATTACCATTTGCATTTGCGTTTTTGCTTGCATTTGCATTTCTGTTTGTGTTACTGTTTCCTTTGGTGTCACCATTGCCGTTACCGTTTGAGTTTGTATTTCCATTGGTGTTACCGTTACCATTTGTATTGTGTTACCATTTGTGTTACCATTTACTTTTGCATTGCTGTTACCATTAGCATTTGCATTTGTGCTTGCATTTCTGTTGCTGCTTGCATTACTGTTTCCTTGAGCTTCGCCATTGCCATTACCATTACCGTTTGAATCTGAGTTCACATTTGTGTTTCTGTTACTGTTACCATTTGCATTTCCCTTACAGTTTGCGTTACCATTAGTGTTTGCATTTACGTTTGTGCTTGCATTTTCACTACCATTTGCATTATCATTTCCGTTTGCATCACCGTGTGCGTTACCATTTGTCCTTACGTTTGTGTTACCGTTGCTGTTTCCTTTTGAGTCACCGTTGGTGTTACCATTTGTGTTACCAATACCATTTGCATCTCTGGTACCTTTTTTATTGCAATTTTCATTTGCGTCACCATATACATTTAATATTTGCATTTGTATTTGTGCTTGCATTTGCATTTCTGTCTGTGTTACCATTACAGTTTGTGTTTTCATTGCCATTTGTGTTACCATCTGTGTTTGTGTTCACATTTGCACTTGTTTTTCCGTTATTGGTTGCGTTACCATCTCCATTTGGTTTTATGCTTGCGTTTGCATTACCATTTGTATTACTGTTTCCCTTTGCATCACCGTTGGCGTTACCATTTCAGCTTGCATTTGCATTACCATTTGCTTTTTCATTACCATTTGTATTACCATTTGCATGTGTGTTTCCATTACCATTGCTGTTCTCGTTACTGTTACCATTACCATTAGCATTGACGTTACAGTTAGCTTTAACATTCCCATTAGAATTACTGTTACCATTGTGTTACCATTACTGTTAGTGTTACCATTACTGTTAGGTTTATTATGCACAAATGGGAAGCATGGTGGGTCCCGCACTCCCACCACCACGTTCCATTAACTGTTTATAGTGCACATTCTCAAAAAGAACTGAAATTCATGACAAAAAACTCTGTTTAATACATCAGTTAGGGTTGTTCCACAGTGATAAAAGCAAGGAAATTTGGTGTTAGGGTTACCACCCCCTGCACCCCACACCCATCCCACTGCCACCAACAGGCATTGGGGTGTGAGTTGGGATTGTCGGTCTAACTCTTACCCCATTCTCCTATTCTGCACCACCTCAACCTATTTACACATGGGATTGGGTGAGAATTAGGGCTGATGACCTCAGTGCACACCCCGATGCCTGTTGGTGGGGGCGGGGTGGTCGTGGGGTGCAAGGGGTGGCAACCCTAACACCAAATTTCCTCACTTTTGTCACTGTGGAAGAACCCTAACTGATGCATTAAATAGAGTTGTTTGCCATGCCGTTTGTTATGTAGCAGTCTAGTCAAGGACTACATTAAGTACTGAGACATGAAACCTCTGTCTCCATTCAGCCCACTATAAAGGGTGTTAAAAGTTTGCATAAATTTGAACTATGAGGCCCATATTCAAATGGTTAATATGGCACTAACTGGTTTAGTGCCACTTTAACTGTGAACAGCACCAACTGATGGTACAGGGGCTATATTTTTAGAATAGTTTGGGAATCACTGTTAGTTTCAAATAGGTCTTCCAAGCAACTTATTTTTTGTTTGATATTGTATTATTCCCCTACATTTCACTCATGTTGAGTTTGATCACAGGGTAAAATCTGAATGGTAAATATCAATTTTTTATTATTATCAATCATTTCTTAAATCATTATTTTTCAATGATTCTTATAATTCAAAGATACATATAATTGGCAACATCTAACCATAAAATATCTTGTTTTTTTTTATTCACAATCAGTTACCAATTTTCTTTTATCTAAAACACATTTATGGTCTCCTACAAACAGAAAATGACCTTCCTTTTATATTTCAATGAATTTCATTACAATTATTTCTATCCTTTATTACACACTCACAGACAGGCAACCACATTCCACCTCTGTGTGCTCAAACTTTAAACTGTCCACTATGACCTGAATATCATTGACAAGAGTTAAAAATACCTCTGGGGTCTCTGTATTATTCATAGACTTCTGTCCATTTTTTAGATTTAAGTAGAAAACTCTGTGAAAGAAGCAATAGGTTTGTTTTAGAACTTTATTTACATTATTTGTTCAAAGAGATAGTACATTTTCTTTATGTTTCTTATTTTATAATCTATTGAAAAGATTCAGTACAATACATTTGAACCAAAATTTAATTTCTTAGCGTGTCTCCAGATTTCAATAGAACTGATAAATGTCCATCTGGTCAAAATGACATGTGCTCCTTACAGGACGCCAAGACATTTAAAAGCCTCTTTCCTCTTGGTCCATTTTTCAAACACCATTCCCCCCATCCTGCCCCCAACCTGTGACCAGAGCAGCCACCCATTCTCTAGCACCATGAAAAACTCCTTAAAATGACTGTAAGCTGTCAGTAGATGAGATCCTGCTTGTACAAGTATGCACTCCTTCATTAAGAGGTCAGTTGGGCTGCTGGCCATGGACGTGAGTGGAGGGCTGTGCTGGTGGCCCAGTCAGGTTGGGATCGGGGGAGCGGGGTGGTGTGTTGGGCACTCCCTGATGGGATGGTGAGTACACTAGACAACAGGGATTGAAATTATACAAATTTATTTTATATTTTTATGTTGTGGCCAACTAGTTAACTGCAATCAGTAGACTTTAAGTGTTCTTATGCTGTACCTTTCGATTACCAAATAAGTTTACCAATTGGGGACTGTGGCACCCTGGTTTGAGCAATTTCTTTCTACAGTGCTGCCTTGCTCTCAGTGCTGTAATCTTGATATTTTGTGGTAGGGCACTCCCTGACAGGGTGGGGGGGGTCCAATAGACACCAGGGATTGAAGTTACAAAAATGCATTTTATATTTTCACACTGTGGCCAACTGGCCAACCCTTACTGGGTAGGGGGGGCTGGGATGGGTTTCTTTATTTAAACTGTAGCCCACAATCAGTGTGGTGGGGAATCACCAGGGACTTAGGGTAAGAAAAATTGATATTTTTTCACATTGTGACCAACTGACCAGTAATGGTGGGGTGGCTCACGATCAGTTGGGGTGGACCACTAGACAACAGGGCTTTGGGATACCTAACTTCTTGCTTTTAGTGTTTTTTAAATGTAATTTGCACTTTAAAAAACAAAACAAAAGCAAGGCAAAGTAACAAACTGCAACTTTCCAGCGAGAGCTGCAATTTCATGAATTGATCAGCAGATGTGAAATTTGCAACTTCACAGGCAAAATTAAACTTCCATGCATTTCTATCTTGGATGGTGTGGATAGGTGTCAGTGACTAAGGTGGGGGCATTTGGCCTTTGAGGGGGTCCACTAGACCAGCAGGATGTCTATGGTGCTGTTCCCTTGGGTGATCAGGAGCTGGTGGATCTTTTAGAACATCAGGTTGGGTAATTTACTGTTCACTTTGGCAATCAGGGGGTGGAGAGACTGCTAAACCACTGGGATTAAGGGGTTTAAAACTGTGTCCTGGATGGAACAGGCACTTTGGGGGCTGCACCTGCTTTCTATTGAGCCTATAATGAGCATGCTTATGGCTCTTTAATGCCTTGTATGCCCAAAGGGCTCATTAGCATTCTAGGGCTGAATATGGCCCACAGGAGCCCTGGCACTATCCTGTTTGGGATACATTATTTCTACTTGGATTCCCTGTCAGCCATATTCAGTCTTTGGTCATGTCAGCAAGGTGCATCATCACAATGAATTGCACTGGCATGGCCACACGTTCAGACACTTAGCATGATCTGGTCAGAGTGCACTAATCATCTAAATTTTTTATTTATTTATTTATTAAATTCTCGGATTACAAATACCTTTGAGCAGAAACTGCTCATTTACAAAGGTTCCACTTCAAAGGATGAGGGTCAACATACATACAGAGGTAGTAAAACAATGCACAATAAACAACTAAAACAACTAAAAGAAAAAATAAATATACTCAGTTATAACATACTTTGAGATAATATTCATATAACGAGCAGCTTGAGTAGGCAGCTGGCTGTGGTAACAATAAGAGATAGAGGGCACCATAGGCAGTTAGTATTGCAGGCGTGCGACCGGGAGAGGAAGTTGGCAGGCTAATGGGCCACTGTCCGATGGTGGTGGAATATGTTTTGTACCAGTGGAGATTCAAAGCAGGAAAGGAGTCACAAGGAAGGCTTGGTGCCAGAGGGATTGAGACTGGGAAAGGGCAGGCTGTGAGACATGAGTGAGCTGGGAGGTGTTTAGAGAGATCTCTGTTAAGAGAAGCAGTCACATTGAGTGGTAGAGGTGAGGTAAAGTTTGAGATTCCTTTTGAAGGGTCCAAGTGTAGTAGAGAAAAGTGCTTCTTTATTGAGGGAATTGAACCATTGAGCAGCTCTATAGATAAAGGACCACTGACCCATGGAGGTACGACATCTAGGAACCTGAAAGGTTAGAGTTTGGGCACCTCGTGTTTGTTGAGTGCCACTGTAGATAGTAAGGAGTGAGCCAACACCAGGTGGCATGAGACTGAGTAGAAATTTTTTGGTAAGTAAGCAGGTCTGGCATTGTATTCTGCTGAGCAAGGGTAGCCAGCTGGCCTGTGCATAGAGGTCACAGGTGTGAGTTTGTCGGGCCGCACCTGTTAGTAGTCTACAGGCTTTGTTGAGAGAAACTGAGATCTTGTGGAGGGCACTTGTTGAGGCAGAGCCATAGATGGCAAGGCCGTATTCAATGATAGAGGTGATAGAGCTGTAGATGGCTAGTTTAAGGGCATCCGCAGGCATACGGTGCTTGTGTTTGTGTAGTAGTCCAATCCGTATATTGGCAGTCTTGGCAACTGTGTCAATATGCCGAGTGTAGGAGAGGGTACTATCCAGGGTAATACCAAGGTACTTGAACTCCTTGACATGTTTGAGTAGGTTCCCAGTGTAGTTCTTGATGGTGAGAGACAGAGAGTTGTGCCTGCTCCATCGGTTACAGAAGGACATGGCTTTAGTCTTGCTGTGGTTCAGGACAAGTTTATGTGAATTAAACCAGTCTTTGATGTGCTTGAAGTCGAGCTGCAGCTGGGATTCAAGGACTGTAATATCATGGTGGCTGGAAAACAGGACTGCATCATCTGCGTATAGTAATATTTTTTGGTGGCAGGCACTGGGGAGATTGTTGATGAAGAGGGAGAAGAGCAAAGGGCCCAGAATAGACCCCTGGGGGACTCAGGAGCGGACTGGTTTCTCATCCAAAGAGATCCTTTCAATCCTTATATGTTGGACCCAATTATCAAGGTAGCTGGTGAACCATGGAAGGACATCGCTGAAGATCCCAATGGAGGACAGTTGCTTGAGCAGTGGGGGGTGGTTAACTGTGTTGAATGCCTTGGTAAGGTCTATAAATACTGCTCCTCCACAATTCCCTTTGTCAAGCATGGCATGGATGGAGGTTGTAAATTCCAATAGTGCAGTGGTGGTTCTGTGCCCTTTTCTGAAGCCATGCTGCTTTGGCCACTGTACATTGTACTTATCCAGAAATTCAACTAGTTGGTCTGACACTATTCGCTCCAGTGCTTTAGATAGTGGGGGGAGGAGTGAGATAGGTCTGTAATTGGTGTGGAGCGTCCTATCTCCACTTTTATTTAAATATTGCACTAAGCTGAATGTGCGCTAATTGCCATGTAGCACTTCTGTTTCCAGATGCACATGGCCTGCTTTGAATATAGGGGCCAAAGCAATCACAGTATAAGCCAGCAGAGCCATAGGAAGGCATTTTGGTGCCCTGGGCAAGAGACTAATTTTGCGCCCTCCCCCAGAAAACAGCCGGTGGTCTGGGGTCCGCAAGGCCCCCAGAAGCTCTAGGTTGTTTACATGCTCTGTAGTGAGTTTTGGGTCTTTTCTTGAAGGAAAAACATACTTTTGTTATACATTCCCTACCCCTGATTTCAGGGAAAACTTTACTCCCATAGAATCTGATGTATGGGAGTTGAAGATGCTGGCTGGCTGTCATCAGAGTGTGCAGTGCAGCTGCAATTGTTGTGGACAACTGTCTGACCAACAGTTCCATTGAGAGTGACTCATGGGGACATATACAGGCACCTCAGTGGCAAAGATACAGTCCTTGAGTGCTGGACACATGTACCTCTGAGATGCCCCACCTGCAACCACCCATCCTCACACAGGGGGATGTATCCCCATGAGTCCACTCACTCAGCCCTGATGGCAGGCTCCACTACCCCTGTAGTGGAATCACCACCACCTAACAGAAGGAAAAGCCTCCACTCCCGACCATCCTTCCTTCAGTTAGACTATCTCCAACACTCAATGCTGCTTGACCACCCTTCCAGACCATAACCAGACTCCGCCCCCCAACCATCCTACAGTGGCTTGAACACCTCCATAACACCACACTCCCCTTAGCTGCCTACCTTCCCTATAGCTGAACCACCACCCTACACCAAGACAAGCGCCCATGTACCCAAACAATCCCTGCAACTAGACCAACCTCACATACCTCTAAACTGTCCTTGATTTTGCAACAAAATTTGCATTTGTCCATCATAAAGTTTGTTTTTATGGTAGAGAATAGTGAGGTGGGGGGGTTAAAATCATGAAATAATGTAAAACATTAAAGTTACAGACTTATTCTTCTTCAGAAAATGCAGATGAACACAAATCTCCTTTTTCTATCAGCTTTCTGAGTGAATAGTGTCAATTTATAACATGCGTCCAAGATTTTGGGTCTTTATCTCTGATTATTTTAAGTCTTGTCCCTGATTCATGAGGCAAGCGGTTGAGAGGTATGCAGCCCCAAGTCTAGCATCCCTCCAGAGGACCACTCTTTCTGCAGTGGCATCCCCCCACCAAACAATATTCTGACTGTATCCAATCCCCCCACTGCAGGAACCCCCCATAGAAAAGCACCCCCTGCATCTGCCTCTACCTTCCCCCCCAGTTGGGAGAGGGCCAAGTAGTGTAAGATTCACATCACAGAACTGCTGCTATGGTGCTGTCCAGGGTCCCACAGTATAACTTCTGGCATACAAAAAAATGTGCTTCTCCTCTGGTCTACTCCCTCCTTCTCTCTTTCCCCAGCTCAGACTCATATACTCTGTTTGCAACCATGAACATGGCAGGTATTTTTATATGTAATTTATAAGCGCTGCAGAAACTGTCAGATGTCAAGATCCAGAAGTGGTCAACTGACATCCATGAGTTAGGTGACATGCTCAGTCTACGCAGCGTTATAAATTATTAATAAAACTGTCATGTTCATGGATGCAAGCCAAGCAGACCTAGTGAGTCGGGGAGCTTTCCTTTTCTGCCAGAAGTTTTACTGTGGGATCTTGGACAGCACTGTAGCAGCAGTTCTCTGCTGTGGATCTTCTGCTTCCTGGCCCTCTCCTGACCTGTGGGGGGGCAGTTGCAGGGGGTAGCTTGTCTGGCAGGGGGTCCTGCTGTGGGATGGGGATGGGACACATTATGTAGTAGTGTCCCAAGTTGTAGTTTCTAGGCAGGGCTCTGTAAAAAAAAAAAAGGCCCGACAGGGCATGATAGGGTGCTTGAGCTTGAGGACCCCCCAAGGGCCCATTTAGTTAGCCCTGGTGAGAGACAATGTAGGGACCCCATGGTGCAATGAGAAGTGTCATTAGGGAAAAAACATTCTGCC
Source organism: Neoceratodus forsteri (assembly GCA_016271365.2). Classification (NCBI taxonomy): domain Eukaryota; kingdom Metazoa; phylum Chordata; order Ceratodontiformes; family Ceratodontidae; genus Neoceratodus; species Neoceratodus forsteri. The sequence continues at coordinate 1,673,566,948 of CM057449.1, read as the reverse complement.
TAGCCTATACCAGTTTTCAGTATGCCTTAGCAGTGCAGCCCCTCTCCTCTTCCCAGTAAATAACCCCTGCACAGCACCCCCCCAGTACAGCTGAGCCAGCCCAACTGCTCCAGTCAGCATCCCTGCAGCCAGAAGGAGCCCCACTCCAAATCCTCTCATTCCCCTGATTCCCATCAGTTCCCCTCCACAGCTCAAGCCAATCCAGGTACATGTAACTGTTAATATGTTATGATCTAAACTGTACAGATCCCCTCACATGGCATACAAGACAACTAGGCAAGGCACTAGCAGGCAAGGCCTCATTTTCTAAGCAAGACAGGTGTTGGTGGCGGGGTGAGAATGGAACAAGGACTCTGCTGGGGAGAATCAGAAGAAGAGGACACGCAAAAAAAAAGGCAATGGAATGGGAGTGCAGGAGGGATGCGGGTCAAGAGGAAAGAAAAGAAAATGTAACAACGTGGTGGACAGAAGGGATGGTGTGCCATGGCCTACGCCTTGGCAGTCAGGCCAAGGCTGAGGCAACTGCTTCAGAATCTTCACTCCCATCCCAGTCCCCAGTCCTGTGCATGAAATTCAAGTGAACTACACAGCTGCTGCCCACCCGCCAGCAGAGCCGACTCCAAGACAGGCCCGCCCAGGCCCAATAATTCAAAGGCAAGGAAAGCAGATCTTTGTCTCCCGACTTCCAGAGTGAGATTATTAATCCCCCACTGTGCTCTCAGCACATAGATCCCATCTCATCATCTCACAGTTTGGATTCAGAAATTAATTTAGAATTATTCATCACTTTGCCAGGTCTGCTTTTCTGCTTGTCTACAGTGCCATCACTTTTTATTACAGGCACTCTGTCATTGACGAGTGACAATTACCTGTCTTGTCTACATAGACAACCACAGACAGAGTACTTAGTGTGGTGTGCATTCTGCTTATGCTTACATTACACAGGTGATGAAAAAAAATATAAGACAAGGATCTCTTCCGTCTTCTCTGTCTTTCATAACTCATCTCTCCTCTCTGACTGTCTCACTTTTTTTAGTCTCTGTGACTGTCTACTACTCTACGCTAGTACGCTCAACAACTTGCTCCACACTCTCCCTGTCTCCAACACAAACCGCCTCTCGCTCAGTGCCAAATGCTCCACCCATACCTTTTATACTAATGGGTGGCACGCTGGCCCCCTCACAGTTCCTCTTTCTCAGCACAACATGATTATTATTTTCTGCAGTAGACTGTGCAACCATGTGACCCCCACCACCACCACCACTCGCTGGTCCTTGGTCTGCAGATGCACCCCTGCTGACAGTAATTTGTAATTACAGAATCAAAATAAAAAAAAAGATTTAAAGCAGCGGTGCAAGTGAATTAGAACATGAGCTTCAGTGGAAAAATGTGCCCCTTGGAGGCTTGCGCCCGGGCCGGGATCACCACCCGCCCCACCCTTCTTACGGTACTGTAAGCCAGAAAATAACTATTATTTATTATTTATTTATTTCAAAAGTTTCACCAGGAAAGACATACTGAGCTAACAACTCATTTCCAGATGCATTGTGGAGGGAAGAGAAGAATAATGTACAATTATCATAAGCAAATTACATGTCAGAGGAACAAACATCAAGCTATACAGAAGCTGGTCAACTAACTGTAGGAGATTTAATGACTTTTAATAATATTAGTGTAGAGGACTTGAATTTACACAAGTTAGAGTCCAAATTATGTCACAGAGGGACCAGTGTTATGACTGTTAATAACAAGCATTTGTCAATGCTGAATGTTGTTTTTCTGGCATTGGCATTGGTAGTAGAGGAGTTAGAGAGATGCATAATAGGAATGGCAGTGAAGTATTGAACTGACACCAACCCCGCCCTGCAGAGACTGTCAGGCATTGGGGTGTGCCTTTGGGTTGTCAGTCATAATGCTCATGCCATTTTACCTCACCCTGCTTTGTAGACACTGACAAGTGTTGAAGTGTGCCTTGGGGTCTTCGGGCCTTTTGTTCACCTCATTCCATAAGGAAATTCACTGAGATGGGTGCAGTATAGGAGAATGGGGTGAACTTTGGGGCTGAAGACTCCAAGGCACACCTCAATGCCCATCACTGGCTGTAGGGTGGGGTGGATTGGTGTGAGCATTACAGCTGATGATCCCAAGTCACACCCCTGATATCTGTCAGTCTCTACAGGGCAGGATGTTATGGTTGGAAATCCTAACACCATGGGTGTTTGTTGGTGTTTTCACTCCAAATTTTCAACATAGGCTTTTTATGACCCTGACTCATGAAGAGTTGCACTATCTGTTTGTTAGTGGAAAGGTGATTTTTCACAGTGACTGTGCCATTTGGTGCCACAGGTGCGAAAACATATTCCGGGCAGGATGTGAAAAATGACAACTGTACTGTTCAAGAGGAGGTGTAAAAAAATGGCAAAGTTGAAAATTTGGAGAGAAAATATGAAAAATTGGTGGTCACGAGCATGCGTAGAAACTGAGCAAAGCATGCCCGTAACCCAATTATGTTGGGGATTTTGTTAACCACATTTTCAAAATAGGCATTTTGGGACCTCCCCTCATGAATAGTGGCACTGTGATTTTGTTAATCTGTCCTGAAAGTTTATTTCCCACAGCAACTGCTCCATTGTGCACCACAGGTGCGAAAACACATTTTGGGCAGGATATGAAAAATGCCAGTTGTACGGTTCATAAGGAGGTGTGAAAAAATGGCAATGATGAAAATCTGGAGTGAAAATATAAAAACATTGTTGAAGTTACGAGCGTGCATGGAAACTGTGCAATGCACGCTCATAATGCAGTCATTGCTTGGAATTATTTAATCAAATTTGCAACATGGGCTTTTTGTGACCCCACCTCATGAACAGTGGCACTGTTGTTTTGTTAATCGGTCCCCAATTGTGATTCTGTGTAGTGACCACAAAATCACCTTTCAGGATGAGTAACAAGATGACAGTGCATGTGTTCATGAGGTGGGGTCCCAAGAACCTCATGTTGAAAATATGGCACCAAAATTCCCCAAAATGGCTGAGATATCCACCTAAATTGAAACCCCTCATTGCCTGCCATTATAAAGCTTACCACATTTTGTTCAGTTCCCGGTCGTCTTTTAAAGAGTTCAGACATGTTCCTGCTCCACAGAAGATCACAGTGCCAGCCCTCTGGAGGTAAGTATGGGGTGAGTGGGTGTGGGAAGGTGGGTTGAGCAGAGGGTGGGTGCAGGTTGGGAGAGGGCACGCAGTAGGATGACAAGGTATCTTTGTTTTTTCACAGGTAAACAAATAGAAACTGGACTTTGGGGGACTGTTTTCTTTATTTACAGGTTAAAAAAAATGATTTTAGGCACACTGGGGTGGGCTCCCAGTGTGACACTAGTTAGTGGGTGGGGGAGACATGATTCTGATGGGGACTGGGCAACCCCATCGGCAAAGAATGTGTGTGTGTTGGGGGGAACATGATGCTAACAGGGACTGATCCCCCCCATCGGCAAACAAACTGAACTGGGGGGACATGCCGACATGGGAATTGGGCATCCCTGATGTTGGCTTTGTGGGGATTGTGTGGCAGGCTGCAGGAGCCACCACATTTGTTGAAATGTTTCACCAAGCAAGGCATGTAACGGAGCCTTGTCATCTGATGCTCCATTGAGGAAACTGCACCTCATTGGAATGGCAGATTTCTTTCAACTCTGTGGCTCTATCTGAAACTGCTGTCATTGCCAGCATGCTTGCTAACTGGTGGTTGAGGGACGCACCCACTAAAGCATTCCCTGCATTTGTCACAACAGTGACACACCTCTGAATGTGCTACTACCACAAGATGTTGCTTGTGCGTGAGCACAAGACAACATAAAAATGGGTAAAAGTTCAGCCAATACATGCTGCAATAATTTTAGGGTGTCTTAAAGGGGAGTGTGATAATTAAAAATCAAAAACATTAAATATCCAACAAAAGAGAACACAGCTTTATTAAACAAGGAAAGGGAAAACTATAAGCAATTTTTAGATCACAAAAGAGAGTAATATATGAAAAGATTATGGTTGAAAATATCTGAAGCAATAAAACCTAATGATCTTGAAGATTCTGGAATATGGTAGCAAAAGGTACAAGAAATTTTTATGACAGAAAGCATTCCCATATAACATCTGCAAATTAGATAAAATATTACAGTGATAGCTTCAATGATATAGGGAGGGTGTTAAGATGAAGAGGAGGGAGAAGGCTAGGGCAGCTGCAAGTTAAGGGGCTAGCTGCACATTCAAGCAGGCTCGATAGACCATATAGGCCTGCTTTTGCAGGCATTTTCATATGTTCATATGTTCATATCAGGGGTAATGGAATTTTATAGATATGACAGAGAGAGAAGGAAGGGCAGGTAAACAGGTTAAAGAAGGAAGGAGGTTGGGCTGAAAGGACGGTACAGCATGCTGAAGTACCTAATAAGTATTTCTGCTCAGTCTTTACTAAGGAAAAGGAAGGTCTGATACCATGGGGGAGAGGCAGGACTGGGACAGAGGATGGGAGGGGGCACTTACAGATTGTGACATCCAAGTGGAGAGGGTGAGGGAGGTACTCAAGTCCTTGAGGACTGATAAGGCCCCAGGACCAGATGGAATCCACCCAGAGTTCTAAAGGGACTGTTGGATGTCCTGGCTGCTCCAATGATGGAATAATTTGATTCCTTCCTCCAGTCAGGATCGGTACCCCTGGACTGGATGGCAGCACATGTTGTGCCACTCCACAAGATTGGACCAATGGATGAACTGGGAAACTACAGATCGGTCAGTCTGACATCTATAGTGGGGAAATTGATGGTGGCCATCTTGAAGGAAATGATGGTGGAGTTTCTGGAGGCAAATGACTTTCAAGATAAAAGTCAGCATGGGTTGGTCCAAGGCAGATCATGTCAGACCAACCTAGTTGAATTCTTTGATTGGGTGACAAGATCCCTGGACAGTGGAAGGCCTGCTTGATGTCCTGTATTTGGTAATCAGCTGGCTTTTGATTCAGTTCTACATGGAAAGCTGATATGTAAGCTAAGGAACCTAGGGGTGGGGCAGAAAATGGTTAGATGGATGGCAAACTGGCTCAGTAACTGGCAGCAGAGGGTGGTGGTAGGGGGAGAGGTTTCGACTCCCAGGAGGATAATCAGTGGGGTCCCTCAAGGTTTGGTATTGGGCCCAGTCCTGTTCAATGTTTAATTGCGGACATCAGGAAGGGAGTTAGGAACAAGATAAGCCTGTTCTCAGATGATTCCAAGTTGGGAGTGGTGGTGGACAGTGAAGAAGGTAGGAAGACACTTCAGGAGGATTTGGTAAGGTTGGAAAGGTGGGCACACACTTGACAGTTGGGGTTATTCACTCAGAAGTGCAGCATACTACATCTGGGATTCAGGAACCCTGGGTATAACTATCATTTGAGGTGGAGGGAACAGCTGTTGAAATCAAAAGGGGAAAAAAGACCCACAGTTGGTCATAGATGCCAAAATGAACAACTCAGAACAGTGCCAGAGAGCAACTGCTAAGGTAAATAAAATTCTTGGGTGTATCTCTAGTGGGATAACACAGAGTAGAAGGAAGGTCATTCTGCCCCTGTACAACTCCTTGGTGAGGCCGCACTTGGAGTACAGCATACAATTTTTGAGACCTTACTTAAAAAGGGATGTTATAGTTTTGGAGAGGGTGCAGAGATGAGCCACATGGATGATCCAAGACCTAGGAGGAATGTCCTACGAAGAGTGACTTGGGGAGCTGAACGTGTACTCCCTGGAGGTCAGAAGGGACAGAGAGATATGATAGAGGTCTTCAAATATATGAAGGGGATCACTGGGCTAGACACGAAGGGTCTCTTTACATTGAAGGGGAGGGAAATACGAGGGGACATAATCTTAAAGTAGTAGGGAGGGAGATACAGAGGTAGGGGATGAGATACTATTTCATAGAGTGGGTAGTGGCACATTGAAACACACTACCAGGGAAGCTGTTGACAAAGGAAACAGTGGAGGGATTCAAGGTGGGGTGGGACAGGTACATAGGCATGATACAGGTTGGGGGGAGGTTAACAACAGGGTGTTGGAGGGTGTGCTTGGTAGAGGGGAGCACAACAAGGAAGGGGGGCAGCTGCTGAAACTTAATTAGGAGCTGCATTTTGGGCAGATGAGATAGATCACTGGGCCTAATCTACTGGTAACTATGTATGTATGTATGAATATTGATTAACTTACAGCTATTATGCAAGAGGGCAAAGGAGGTGAGGTTTTATGGATTAGCCCTGATGTGGTATATAGTATAATGCTATAGTATCCTTTAAAGCAGCAGTATCTGTTAGTAGTTGTGCACATTTTCAGCAATAAGGTTTGTCTAGCAAAAATATCAAGATACACATTTTTATTTTCATTTTCTTTCATTCCTGAACCAAGATATGGGGTCTTGAAGTTTTTAAAAGGTCCCACACCATTCCACGCCCATACCATACCCACCATGAAAAAAAAATAATAATTTGTGCTGTTTACTAGCCGAAACATGTGGAAGACCCATCCTAACACAATGATAGCATTAATCTAGCATTTATATTCAGCAAGTAACACCATGGGAAGAGATTTTTTTAAATGGCGAATGGTGGCCTTCTTTGATGACATGAGTCATTAATTACAATATCAGCTACAAATAAAAAGTCTTAACAACAGCTAAGAAAACAAAAAATATACTGAGCATGAATCATAGGTTATCAGAAATAAATTTTTACTAAAAAATAATCTACAGGATTAATTTTTTCTCCTGCTAATAAAGACTGCTGCTTTAAAGGTAGTAAGGAGATGGGCGATGATGAAATTCCAATAAAAGTTTATAAACAAGAAGGAACTTGGTGGTCAGAAATGTTGGCAATATTTTATATTATTAAATCTTGATTGCACTCTGATTTGTCCATTCATACTCATGTGATATGTCTTGCCTACAAATTATTGATCATGTTTCCATGTGACAATGGCCTGTAACACTTAACAATAGGCAGTAAGTTGCCAGCTATTACCCTTCATGATAAGTTACATCACAGTGTAACTTAACATGGAAGGTAACAGCTGGCATGTTAAGTTGCATCACCATGCAATATTACATCTGCATGTACAGCTTTGAAGTGGCTGAAAACCATGGGGGGGAAAATGACAATGATTCAATTTCTTGATTTCACAAAAAAAACTTACAACAACTTCTTTTTTTTCCCCCCATATATTGTAGGTGTTTATCCTCCCAGCGTGAGTGGCAGGGTTAGCAGCCCCATCCCTGCAAGCCCTTGACTGCTGCTCCCTCAACTGAGGACTAGTCTGCAGAGTAACCCCAGATTGCTTCCCATGGTGGGGCCAAGAGGGAGCAGACCATCCTCCCATAGGCAGTATAGTCCAGGTTGTGGCACAGGTCATGGCCAGTGTGTAGGGTTTCACAAGCCTGCTCAGCCATTTTCCACATTTCTGCCCTACCTCTGCTATGGCCAGCAGACAACACTGTGTGCTGTGCGGAGGCTCACATGCACTGCATTGTTCCATAGCCCCTCTCATAATATTCAACTTGTACTGCCACTAGGCTTCCGTCTGGTGGCAAATGACACCAGAGTTACATATTCTCCCACCCACAGGATATTTGATCCTTTCCTTTCTTTTCAACCAGAAAGTGACCTGCATCTGTTCCTGAATCTAGCTCACTGGCATGAAGGGAGATGAGGTGCATGGTACCTCAGACATTTGCACCACTGGACTGGTTTTGTGTGATATTTCTTCTTACTGGTAAAGAGTTACAGAACACCAAAAATGTTACAAAACAGGCCCTGTATTTAATGGTTATCATGGCTGCTAACAAGTTAACACCCATGCTAATCTCCATTAGCACCAGCACTCTGGGTGGGACCATATTTAGAGTCCTCTAAAGTGCTGCCTAAAGCTGGCAGTATGATTGTGCAAGCAGCACTGCTGCACCCATCCAAATGAAAGTGGCCCTCATGCATAACAGTTCAGTGGAATATAGAGATGGTTTTGGCAGTGTTCAATAGCACCCAGAGTGGTGATATTTACTACCACTGAATACTTCATCTTATTGCAGCACTAAGGCCATGCCCCTGCCCCCATGAGGGCATGTCAGCTATACTACAGCTGCCCGCTCCCATGTCTAGTGGTCCCCCCTCCCCCGATTGTCCTTGTAGTAACCATATTTACAGATGCCGGATAGTGTAGTGGACCCTCACAATCACCTCCCTAACAACCCGTAGTAACCATATTCATAGGTCTGTGGTAGTCTAGTGGTCCCCCCCACCACTGATTGTCCTGATAGAAACTATATTCATAGATCCCTGGCAGTCTGGTGGCCTCCTCTTGATCACCCCCATCCTCTTATAATGATAATCCATGGTGGGTTAGTACCACCTCCACTGAGCATTACATTCCCCCATTTGTGTGCCACCCCTCAGCTGTCCACCAACATAAGGCCCCTGCCCTACCCAATAGTCCAGAAGCTGATTGCGGCATCTATTCCCTTCAGGATGGTGTACCCTGCTACCCTCAAGGTCTCCGTTGGCAATACCACCCACAGCTTTGACTCTCCAGACATGGCTCATAAGGACCTTGCCATCAGGCTTCCTGATCTTTTCAAGTTAAATGGCTAAAATGGTTTTACTAGACACCACGTCTGTGGGTGTACAGTCTCCACTTAGATTGCTGAAAAAAAGGATTTTTGTTTGTTTCCTTTGTATGCACTCCGGTTCCTCTGCTACCCTTTCCCCTGGCTTCTTTCTGGTGGTCTTACCTGCTTTGGCCATTCTTCAGGTTGTTGTGTTGAGCGAGATCCTGGATGGTCGGGCAGTGGTGGAATTAGGCCGCGACAGTGGGACCTTCGGTCTCCTCCCGGAACTGATTATTAGGGGCAGTGATTCCCGGGGGTACCGAGTTTTGGTGTAGGACCCTGTTTTGGTCCCGCCACCAAATAACACCCCGGAAACAAACGGTCTGGCTGGCGACTAGCCTCCCATTTTATAGGCCTACTCTGCCTGATGTTGGAGTCCCTTCCGCTTACCCCAGGGGTGAGTAGAATCTGTTCTTTGATGCCTTTCTCCTCCGTATCTAAATAGAAAGGGAGGATATATTTAAATGGATTGCTAATTGTTAAGGTTTGTCTGCAGGATAGGCGGTTGGCTGGTGGGGGCAGCTCTTAAGCCCTGCGTCTTGGGGTAGCTGAATCGCAAGCCTATGGAAGGGGGGCTTGTCAATCCAGCCCCATCTACAGGGTTCCTGCTGTTCTTTTTAGTTTGGATTAGGAGTGGCCTTTTTTCCTGTGTGATAGAGTTCTGGTATTTCTCTCTCTCAGTTGGTCCCTGTGGGTTGGGGTGTTTTGGATTCATCGGGGTTTGGTTCCCAGGACCCTGGTTTTTCATGTTGATTCTGGTATTTTTCAGTCCTGGTACCATGTTGTACATAGTTGGTGGTTGGGTTCAGGAGGGTATTTGGGGTGGGGGGGAAGAGTTGGCCTTCCAAGTCTCACATTTGCAAGATTGTACCCCAGGCACAGCTAATCTTTTCAAGTTACTGTTACCTTTAATGGACCTTTGTTGGCAGGCTGCAGGAGGATGGGATTTTGGGGATCGAGTGTGCTATTACTTCTGTTTTGTTTCTGGATGTCTCAGTACCTGCCTCCCTCTTATATTGTTTTAAAATGGCTATAGGTACTATTAAAATGGCGTCATGGAATGCGTGGGCTCAGGGAGAAGGTCAAAAGAACTCAGGTTTTCAATCACTGCACTCTGCTGCAAATAGATGTATTATTCCTTCAGGAAACCCATCTAAACAGTGCAGAGGTTAAGTGGCTATCTTGATCCGGCTTTATGAATTTATGTTGCAGGTGGATCTAATACTAGTAAAGGGTAGCTATACTCATCAAAAGCATGTCCTGTTCCTGAGGGACTTAGTAGTGGAGGACCCAGATGGGAGGTTCGTTTTGGCCAAAAGCTCCTTAATGGGAACACTGTAGTCTTAGGCTCAATCTATGGTCCGTTGAAGTCCTGACTTTCATGACCCTGGCAGACAAAATCAGTGCCCTGCTTCCTCGTAACTTATCTTGGGGGACTGGAATGTTTCACCATCTCATTCCCTGGATAGGGATCCCCAGGTAACGGCCTCTCACATCCCACATGAGGCTTTACGACTTCTCATATGTTAGGACTATGTGATCCTGGCTCTCAATCCCTCTCTCAGGCAATTTCGTTTTTCCCAACCCCATAGATCATGGTCCAGGATAGACTATATCTTGCTTAGTACGACACTTCTCCCAGGCCTCCTCCAGTCCGGCATTGAGCCGATTATTCTCTCTGACCATGCAATTGTCTGGATTAAAATCTCTCCGGATCCGAATTCCACGGGATACTACCTAGAGGTTTATTATAATTACTTAAGGATCCCCATACGGTGATGCAAATAAGATCCCTAATTTCTCTTTTTGGCGGATAACCTTGGATCTACCTCAAGATTCGATATTATCTGGTGTTCCCTAAAATGCTATCTCAGGGGAGAGCTAATTAAGTTAGCCTCCACAGGAAAAAACGACAAGCGGGCACTCTCATAATAAATAAAATCAAAGAATTAGAAACTGCCCATTCTCTCACCTCTCCGCTATCCTCTCTGGAAGCCTTCTTGGCAGCTAAAAATGAATACACTGACCTCCTTAAGGAAAAGGCCGAATACTGTCTTGTTAAAACTCAGGCTAAGTATATTGATCACGGTGAAAAGGCCGGGAGGCTTTTAGCTCGACTTAGCATTAGAGGTTCCAGAATAATCCTGGCCTTAGCGCCCGCTGGCTCCATTAAAACCTCTCCCAGGAAATTATGCGGATTTTGAAAATTACTACAGGGATTTGTATAGTTTGCCCCATCCCCACCTCCCCTCAGACATTACAGCATACTTAGCTGATATTGACATTCCCAGCTTCTGCTGCCTCACAAGAGACCTTGACTGCCTCTATCTCTTTGGTTGAGATAGAGAGGTCATTGCTTCTATGACTTCAGATAAGGCACCGGTCCAGGCGGATTCCTGCAAACTTTACAAGGTTTTCTCTAAAGAACTTCGCTCCTTTACTTCTTAAACTCTATGAATATCTTTTCTCTTCTCACGTCATAGACCCCACTCTTCTTGAAGCCACCATTATTTTAATTCTCAAGCCAGGTAAAACCCCTACTGATCAGGCGAGCTATTGACCTATATCTCTTCAAAACTACGATATGAAAATTCTCTGTAAAATCTTGGCTGAACGGGTCAAGAAAATCTGGACCCACCTTCTTAGTCCAGAGCAGGTTGGCTTTGTGCATTCTCGATCCCCATCAGACCACCTAAGGATTCTCTCTCACATTTCTCAACACGCTAGTACATCTCAATCCCCTATGGCCCTAGTTTCGTTAGATGCAGAGAAGGCTTTTGACCATGTGGATTGGTCCTTCTTCTGGGCTGCGATGACTAGGATGGAATTTCCGGCTCCTTTCCTAAAATGGGTCCAGATTCTTTACAACTCTCCTTGGCCAAGATATACTGTAGAGTCTTTTCTTCGCTGTTCCAGTTAAATACGGTACTAGAGCAAGGCTGCCCTCTCTCACCTTTTATTTAATCTATACTTGGAGCCCATTCTTATTAAGCTTAAATCCTCCTCATTCATCAAAGGTTGTCTAGTCGCCAACAGGAGCTAGTTCTCTCTGCTTATGCAGATGATATACTCCTGCCGCGTCACGCATCCTGCTGATTCCTGAGATATGCATTGGACGTCATCAGGCAATATGGTGCCCTTTCTCAATATAAACTGAATATTTCTAAATCTGAAGTTTTCCCATTAAACACGCATACGTATAAGCAGGATCTCTACAACTTTGGTATGAGATGGTCCCAGATCGATTAAATATTTAGGATCCATTTCTCAACAGTTCTTCTTTACTTAAGAAACTTAATCTAGATGACCTTAAAAGCCTCATTCAGCAAGACTTGTTGCGGTGGTCTACCTTCCTATTTCCCTTTGGGGCCGGATTAATATTATTAAAATGAACGTCCTTCCCCGTATCTTTTATCCCCTCAACCTATTAAACCTTTGGTTGCCTATTTCTTATTTGCAGCAGTTCCATGTGATGTTCTAAAATTTTATCTGGTGAGGAAAAGGTTTAGCGTTCATTTCTTAAGCTATCCTTCCACAGGGATAAAGGGCTGCCTTCGCTTCCCAAACCTTTGCTTTATCACTGGGCTGCCCATCTCGCTAAATTAGGGAGGTGGTTCCCTACTAATCCTGATTCCTCTCACCTGATTTGGCTCCAAATTGAGAAGTCGATCCTCTCGGAATCTAGAATAGATCCCTATGCCATGTTCTATACCCTGTACTTTTGCAGTGGTAACTGACCATACAATTCTTATCTCTCTTAAGTCCTTTTCCAGTGTTTACGTTTTGTAAATATTTTCCGGGAAAGATCTAGGTCAACCGGTTATGCTTAATCCCAATTTTAAGCTGGGTAACTCGATGATTACTCCCGATCGTTTCACAAATTAAAGAAGCTAATCTGGAACATTTCTATGACCAAAGATCCTCCTTCCTTCCATGGACATACCGATAAGCATACTATTCTAATACTAAGATTTTTAAAGTTTACCAATTGAGGCATCTTATTGCCGGAAAGTTTAGCACTCATTTTAGTGAGCCGGTAATCTACCCCTTTCTTTCCCAAATATTAACCCTTGCTTCTAAACCGCATCCCATTTCGTTAATATACTCCTTCCTTCTAAATTAAAAATTCTCGTAGCCTGTTGTGGGTTCTAGTATCTGGTCCTCTCTGTTTCCTGATTCCACCCTGAATTGGCCTCGCATCTTGAGGGACCTCCACAAATATCATATTCAGGACAGATTTAGGCTTACCCAATGCTATATTGTGAATAACATGTACTATACCCCTAAGAAGCTTTTCCAACTCAAAAGGCTCCCCCTTTCCCTTTGCTCCAGATGTATGCAAAGTGAAGGGGATTCTCTACATATTTATGGTTTTGTAACAAAGTTGCCCCCCATGGTCCTCTATTCGGGATAACTTAGATCCTTTACTAGGTCTCTCAGGTTTTTTCACCCCTGAGATCTGTATTCTGGGTGACTATGCTAACATAGATAGTGTGGAGCGCCGGTATCATATGGCTTTGATGTCCATTGTGGTTAAGAGACTGGTCCTTAGGCATTGGACTGACCAACTGACATTGTCCTATGCTGAATGGTTGATCGAGCTTTCTGCCTACCTCAATGCCGAAAGTTTGGTAGCCAGCTCGCACAACCGTATGGATCTGTTTAAGAAATAATGGGGTAAGCTACACACATTATACCTACATCAATGATTTCCTGACCTCCTGCCTGACGCCTGCAATGATTTATTTTGTCTCTCATATTTTGTTACCTGCATCTCCTGATTTGGGGGGTGGGAGCAATTTCTGAATTGTTATTATGTTCAGTATCCAGTTCAGATATAATGTCTGCTTGGCACACTCAGTTTGGGTGGGTGGTAGGGAGTGGGAGGGTTGAGCTTTGGTTGGGGGATAGGGAGGTGGATGGGTGAGAGGGTGGGGGGTAGGGAGTGGGTGGGGAGGATTGAGCTGTTTGTGGGAGGGGTGGGGTGTTATTCTCTTTGTTATACCATGTATATTCTGATAATTTTGTCTTTGTTATGTCTTGTGGGTTGTCTTTTGTAAAATCAATAAACTTAAATTTCAAAAAAAATAAGGCCCCTGCCCTCACTCTGGTCAACACTCACTGATATGAATGTATCAGATTTGCGGCCAGCATGGCCCTCTGCTCACCTCCTCAGCTGAGTGCCATCTTACAGTCATAGAGCACAATCATGTACTCATGATCATCCTCTGTGACTGTCAGACAACGCCTGACTGAGGAAGTGAGTGGAGGGCTGTTCCAGTCACTGTTTTGTTATGTTAGTACTGGTTAGTGGTGACCAGGGTGAGCCCTGGCTCTATCCCATTTCAGACCATGCTGTGTCCTGTGTGCTGTATGTAGCCTTGGTACATGTCAGTGCAGCACATATCCACGTAGAACTGTGCTGACATGTCCCATTATCAAGTCAGTTAGTGTGATCCATCAGTGTACTGTATGATACCTGGCTAAATATTGCTCAGGGCTGGCCATGTGCTATTGTAGGCACAGCTCAATATGCTGCACTGTGCTTGCAGCTGGCTCTGAAAATTGAGGGTAGCTTTGCTCTTTAAAGATTACATGGTATTTGTACAAATAAAATATGAGGACATTGAGTGTTTTTCACCAGAACAGCTGAATGATGTGTTTTAGAACTGTGCAAGTAAAAAAAAAAAACTGGATAGGTAGGCGCATGGTAACAAATTACTAATTACAGCACCTTACATTATGGACTACAGAAACACTTTGAGCAGTGAACAATATTGACATAGCAAACAATTTTGCATTCTGGATCTATAAAGCAAATGTCAAAGTTAAAGGGAACTGCTAATAGCTGCAGAGTTACATAAACTGTATTCAAGTAGTAACACAAACTTTCTCAATGGCCTGCTGCACAAAGTTCTTTTGGACCTGATAATGTGCCTCTGTACTAGAGATCATGCAGACCTACATGCATTCCAAAGACATTAATCTGAACTCTGCACAGATGTAGATGTGCTAAAATATATTGCTACTAAGTGAAGCAGCCTCACAAAAACTAGCCGAGAAGCCAAGGTAGAAGACACCAATAAAGGGCTCAGAATGTACACTGTTTTTTTTTTAAAGCAGAAAAGAGAATCCCTAATCCCTTAATTAAAATATTTTTTTTTTGTTTTTTTGTTAAGGAAACATCAATTGTCCAGTGACAACATAGCAACAGAGTGTTACATAGGAGGGGTTCAGGTAATTGCTTCCAAAGAGGAAAATAATCTAAGGGTAGTGACTACAAGTGACCTGAAATACACCTCTCAGTGCAAAAAAAGGCAGTGGAGAAGGCTAACAGGATGTTGGTGTGTATTGTAAGAGGATTCAGAAGTAGGCAGGGTGAGGTTATTTTGCCATTCTACAGGTCATTGGTGAGACCACATTTAGAATATGGGGTGAGGTACTGGCATCCTTACCTTATGAAGGACATCAGCATGCTGGAGGGGGTCCAGTGGAGATCAACCAAGATGATTGAGGGGTTACAAGATAGGTCCTATGAGGAGAGGCTGGGAGCCATGAGAACATATTTCCTGCAAGAGAGGAGGCAGAGGTCTGATATGATAGGGACCTTCAAGTACATGAAGGGGAATTGACAAATTGAAATGGTAGAGCCTCTTTAAAATGAGTGACAACAGCACCACTAGGGGGCATAGCCTAAAATTGATGTGGGGGGGGAGATTCAGAAGGGATGTAAGGAAACATTTCTATACAGAGAGGTTGGAGTCCACCTGGAATGAACTGCCAGAGGAGGTAGTATCATCAAGGATGTTGGGAGCATTCAAGTGAGCCTGGGACAAGCAAAAAGGGAACCCTTGGGACCAAGGAAGGGGAGAAGAGGGAGAGGGAGGGACAGTGGGGGGAAAAGGTCATTGGTGTAAATTGTAAGGCCAGAGCCTACATCACTTACTGAGCAGACACGATAGTCTGGGTAGTCTTCTTCTGCTGGCTCTCTTTTCATGTTTGTATGTTTGTAACATTTGAAAAATACCTGCTAAATTTGCACCCTGACAATACTCTACTAAGGCAGAAACCCAAAGCATCACTTCCACCAGAAGATCAACCATGGTGCTGCAGAACACCACTAGGCAAGAACACATTTGACAAGATGATGGAAACATTATCAGTAAAGTAATCACTGTCCTCAGTGTACACAAATCATTTCTTAAAGGGTCACTGTCAGTCCTTTTGCATCATATTTCTTGTTCAAAACCCACATTCTATGATTGCTTACCTTTTCTAAAATTCATTGATGTTCCTGATTGTTTTATCAGTTTCTATTCTTAATAAAGCTGAAATGCAAATTAATGATGAAAATATACCTAACCTTGTGTTGGTTTGTCTTTGATCTACTATTATGGCTTACTTACTGAATATTAGGAATATCCCTAAACAGTGCAACCATGGTATCCCGTGATATTGGCACTGGGAGAGGGAGCCTACAATAACGGAGACCCCTTCCCCAGCTCATTACATTGATGGCCACAGGATGGTAGGGCAGCTGGATTGGGGGTGTGGGTGAGTTTAGTGACAGGATGTTGCTAAACGTACACATGCAGTGGGGGTGGGAGCGGACATGTACGCAAGGGGTAGGAGGGGATGTGAGGGGTGATGCCGCAGTGGGTTGCTGAGCCAACCCTGTGGTGTGGTGGGTGGGTTGCAAGAGTTGGTCCACAGGGGACTGGGCGCAGGTGCGTTTTTGTTGTGCTCGGCCCAAACTTTTTTTTACTGTTTTCACCCCCCCAACATGCACCCCCCTGAAGTTGAGAATCCTTTAGTAGGCGGTGGGGGGGCATAACCTCCTACAGAAAATATTAAAAAATGAAGTCCCCGGTGCCATTTTGCTGTGCTGTGTGAAAAAAAGTTTGGGCACTTTGACTTCGTGGTAACAGCAATCACCTTTAGGCTTTCTCTGTTATCACATAGAACCACAACCACTCATGATGTGATAGTCTCCAATTCTTTCACTCATGTTTTTGTGTAGTAACACCTTGAATCAAAATCAAACTATTAGCTACTTCAGCAAGCCATACAAAATGTGAACAATCATAGCACATGTTTTTTTTTAAATTACAGACCTTTTGAGGCCTAAGGTGTTTGACAGTGTCTTTTTATAAGCCAGCCTCATAACAACTCAAAATAGTCATGGAGTCAAAGTCACCAAACAATGGCAATTAGTGGGCACAAGTTTGAATCAAACATTAAACAATATGCTACTCATGTCAGCGAACAAAAACACTACATAAGTATGACTATTGCAACGAAAATGTGTGAAATAGAAATCCTTGAAAAACAGATACTGTCAAATGAAAAAGAAAATGAATCTGCTGTTTCTAAAATAGTCTGCACCACTTTATAACAGAAACCTAAATGCACAACTGCATACTAGGTCATAATGTTAAACTCTTAGTAGCGTACGACATTATAGCGAACCCGAAACAGTGCTGTCCATGGCAGCGAATGGCGCAATACCATGTATACTGCTGTACGCAGTATTGCATCATTCACAAAATTCCAGGCAGAGGATAAGGCCTCTGCTGGGATTAGGTTCCACTGAGCAGTTGCTGTGGCTCACTGGACTAAGCCACAGCAGCAGGAACCCAGGCACTACGTGTGGGACCGGGTTGGATTCCTGGTCCCAGACATTTTATTTTTTTCACACATTGTGTGCTTCCCGAGGTAAGCCCCCCCCACCTTGGAGTTGAGAATCCTTTGTGAGGGGATCGGGCAAGGCCCACCATAAGGGGGTGGGGGTGGAACCCCCCACAGAAAAAAGATATATGCTGCATGGCAGAAATTGCGCTGTATTGGCAGTGCGATTTTGCCATGCAGTATAATGTCTTGCTACATCATGACCCTGTGCTATACTACTGTAGATTAAAGTTGATCAAATTCTGATGTAGATGATGAGACTACTACGGTGTGTTTGAGAACTTTGATAAATGTCAGCCAAGCACTAGTGTCACTATAGAACATCCTCAAAGATCTCAAGCTCTCAAACATTCATCAACCCCTGCAATAATTGCCTAACACTAACTAAGCACAAACAAAGATCATGTACACATACTGTGGTGCCAGATAGGATGTAACACAGCTGTGCTGCTGTATACTGCAGGGAACAGTGTAATTTAATGGGAATTAATCCCTTTTGTCAAACAATATTTTGTGATGTCATTTACTGCAACTTATTGCATTGTGTCATGGCTGGTTCCACTTTACCTTCAACATATCCAGTTCTGTTGTTCATTGTCTAATAAACTACTAGAAATTTCGCAGTTTTACTATTTATGTGAACTATTACCATTCTAAATATGTATAATAGAATATTTATTGAACTGCATTTAACAGTGTTACTTAAATGAAGTTCTAATATTTATTTGCACTATTTATCACTGTTCAGAATATTTATCTTATTAAGAATGTTATTGAACTGTATTTAATAGAGTTATTTAAAATCAGTTTAAAAATGATTAAATAATTGATTGCACAAGTTCAGCAAACTTTACCACATTTCATCAATTACTAATAACCTGCATAGCAGCTGTAACAGTTTAGCAAAAAATGCAATGGTTTAACCATATGTACTCTATAACCGTTTTAAAAATAAATAAAACATCATTTCAACATAACTGCCTCATTATTTTCTGCAGATTGCAGCATAAATTACTCATTATTTTCTACAGATTGCAAGGTTTAATGAAACATACATTGACTGTGGAATAGTTGAAAACCAGATTCCCCTTTTAATCAATTACTGACCTCCAATAGCCAGAGTGCCTTCAACCTTCAGCTTCAGGTGATAAAGAGAATTGGAGGTCAGTGTCCCTTGGATGCTCTGGTTTTCAACTGTTTCACTCAGTACTAGTAACAGTTGTATAATAATTGTATTAGTTTTGAATTTATTCCCAATAAATGAAGAGTGCAGATCATGTACTTGATTTTGAAAGGGGAAGGAAAGATGACCCATGAAAATATATCATGCTAGCTCTCTTGAATATACAGGCAAGTATTTTTTACTGGATAATTTTGAGAAGACTAGGAGTTAGGATGACAGACCAAAGCATTCTGCTGTAACTTTGAGGGAATTTCAGAGCAGGTAAATCTACTATTGACCATTGGTTCATCTTTTCAGATTTATTTTACAAATATGTTTTTATAAGTTAACAAAATACAGTATGTATATTCATTTGAAAGTTTAGTTTGACTCACTATCATGACCAGAACTGTGAGAAATTTTAGTTAATTTTGGATTAGACCATAATGTGTCTCAAACTATTGTACCCTTATACTGTATCATTTGGTCTATGGTGAAATATAATATAACACGGGCAATCTTGGAACAGTTTCTCTCAAATAAAGGCATAAAGCATGTATTTACGCCACCCATATTGAACTTATATATATAGTAAATGGCAGTCATCTCTTTGACTAATGTTGAGATAAATTCAACAAAGATAGGTTTGTAAGCATATGCAGATGATTTATTGATATTTTCTTTGACTGGGAATGAAATACAAAATCAGTTGAATAGATTGGAGCTAGCACTGAAATTTCTGAAGAAACAAAGTAATACAGAGAATTCCCACATAATGGTCTGTGGTACCCAGAGGAGGAATTGTCCCCGGACAGTAACTAATAGAAATTTGGATACTGTTAAACAATACACCTATATACTGTAGGTAAAACAACATATAAAACACTGAGTTGGAATGTATGCCTCAATAATGTTAAAACCTGATTGATACAGACAATAGTTGATCTTGAATGATTTCATTAAAAATATGCTGGCAACACTGTAGAGACTCTTGAACAATCAGTTTATTTATTTTTTTAGTTAGTTTTTGTTGACCGGGAAAGGAGGACTAGACAATTCTGCATATTTTCAGTCTCATCCTGGGAGAAGGGGATACAGATGGATGTCAACTGACATTGAACCTGATGCCCAGGCATTATTGGGGCAGAAATGTCAGGTATGGTGGAATGAGAGTTTTGGAAAAAAATAGTTAATTGCTGATATTTGAATGCAGGTCTACACTTGAAATAAAGGACTGTATATTGCATAGTTAGACTGTGTTGATTGAATGTCAAGGTCTGACAGTCACTCAGCCACAAGGTCTGACATCCACTCAGCCACGTGGGAGAAAAAAACACGTCTGTTTACAAACTTTTTTTCCTATGGAGTTTACCTAGAGATAGAACCTCCAAAAGGCTCTTATGAACTGTATAAGCATAATTCAAACAATCTGGTAAGTCTGAGCACTATGTCCCTTACAAAACCCTATAAAATAGACAAGTACTTGATTGGGTATAGAGGCGGGTATCGTGTGCCCTTTAGCCAGAAAGATCTGTTCTGGCTGTGGTGACACTGTAATCCTGTATGGTTGCTTGGCAATCAGCAGCCCTCTTCCAGCAGAAGTGCCAGGATGTATGATGTCATTGATGACATCCTGATTCAGACGCTAATGATTGGAGAAGTTATCTCTACTGTATGCCTTAGTCCTGCCTAAACTGCACATTCATGAAACAACAGCACAGTTAACACTAGCAGAATGCCATGCACACAGATTGAATCCACAAGGTGAATGGGCCAGGGAGAGGAGTAATAGCACTTGTTGCAGAAAGTATTTAAGTGAATAAAAGTGACCAAAAATTTGCTCTTTCCTGTTAAGAGACTGTTGCAACTTGATTTGATTCTTGAAAGAAAAAAACACATCTAGAGATGCAAAGAATGAGGCTTTAAGACAAAAGAAATGTGTATGCAGTATGTTGTAAAAGACCTGGGGCAGGATTCACAAAAGAGATGTGACCAGTGCATCTCAGATACACCAGCACAAGTCAGAAATGTGCCATAGAACAATTCACAAACAGGGTGAATGTTCCAGCACAACCAAGATGCCCTGCGCCAAATGACATGTGCCACAGGCACAATGTAATGATATGCGGCGGATATACAGGGGGCGTACCCATGCATACACAGTCCAACCTGATTCGCAGTGCATATCCACAGTGCATCTCTGGGGTATCTCCAGCACAAAGGCAAGATGCGCCATAGAAAGATGAGTACAAAAGAGGGAGACTTAAGTCTAGCCCACCTGCAGGTCATTGACTGAACTGCTGCTGCAGCAGCACGCGCCTGAGCAAGAGGGAGCGAGAAAGAGAGAGAGAGACAGAGACAGCCAGCCAGCCAGCACACCAAGCCAGAGGGTCTGAGCCAGAGGACCACACAGAGAACCCTGCAGCAAGATGAACCCAGCAGCAGTTGCCATCGCAGGTGCTCCAATGAGGAGGAGGAGGCAGTGTGGTAGAAGGTACCATAGGTGGCCATCCCTATGGTGGTATTGTGCCAGGCTGTCCTTTGAGCAGCTCACTGAGGTGGAGACAGTAGGCTGATACCACCTGAACAGGGCCATGCTGAGGCATCTTTGTGAGCTGTGCCATGATGTGATGCAGGCACTCATCGCACAAGGTCATGCCGTCCCGGTGAAGACCAAGGTGACAACGGTCATCTGCCTGCTCAACACAGGAACCTACTAGAGGTCTACTGGGGAAACCACTGGCAGTTCACAGGCCTCTCCGCCCCACCACCTCACAGAGTTCTTCACTGCACTGCTACTGCATACTTCAGAATACATCCATTTCCCCAGCACGCAGGTGTAGCAGACAGAAGCCATACAGGGGTTCTACATGGTGTCACGCATGCCAGGTGCCATAGAGGCCATTGACTGCACCCATGTGGCAATCCATGCACCACCTGGCAAGGACACCATCACATTCATCAACTGGAAGGGTTACTACTCCATGAACTGCCAGGCAGTGTGCGATGCCACAGGGTGCATCACCAATGTCTGCACCACACACCCTGGGAGCACACATGATACATTCATATGGCATCAGTTGGCACTGTGCAGGAGGTTTGAGGATGGGGACTTACCATCTGTTAGGTGTGTGACAAGGCTTCAACATTGCAGGAGGGCACCAAGGCCAGGACACATGGGGTGGGCAACCCACACAGTGCGATGCAGGTGCATGGGCCCTGGGACAGCAGAGGTGTGCAAGGGTACACAGGCAGACACAGAGTGGCAGGCAAGCACTGTGCACCACACAACAGATGGGGCATGCAGGTGCAGCTGGGGTAGGGCTGCAGGACTGCCTGTAATGGGGATGCAGGGGTGGTAAAGCAGGAGAGGTGCACACACCACTGAGGCCAGGGCTGAGGACAAGGCACATGTCAAAGTGCTACCCAATGTACTAATGGACACACGTCTACCCCTATAGGTGACGCCGCTTACCCACTGAGGCCCTGGCTCCTCACCCCCTTCCGATGACCCAGAACAGAGGCAGAGGAGCACTACAATGAGGCACACATCATGACATGTGCCATCATACAGCATGTCTTCAGCATAAAGAAGATGCGCTTGCGGTGCCTCTGATGGTCAGGTGGTACCCTACAGTATAGACCTAAGAAGGCCTGTGGCATATTCCTGGTCTGGTGCATGCTACACAACATGGCCCTGGACAGTGGAATACATGACGAGACCAGTGAGGGCGACAGTTCTGGGGGAGGAGGAGGGGGGGGGACAGAGCACTCACAGAGGGCCAGGGAGGAGAAGCAGGACAGGGCCGAAGGGACCCGAGGCTGGCGGCCAGAGTGAGGGACCACTGCAGGCATGTAGTGCAGGAACACTTTGGGCCATGCAGGTGAGTATGCAGGCATGTATGTGTGCAGGGTGTGCACCAAGGTGTGGAGATTGCATATCTTGGGCACAGTGGACACTGGACACCACAATAGTGGCACACACAGGCACACACACAGTGAGAAACACACAGACACAGACACACACACATCAAGCATGCAACAACCATGCACTGCCCGGACCATGTCACAGACATCATGGCTCAGTGTGCACTGTAGCCTGCATACAGGCACAGCAGACACTAGAATGCACTCATCATTTCCATGACACATGGCATAACAGTGGCAACCACAAACACGCTGGTGGTCCTGCACAGGTAGCACAGAGTGGTGCCAGGGCTGCAGTGAGGCAGGCTACTGCCAAACATGCTGCCACTGACACCACCTGCAGGGCATCCAGCACACACAAATATCCTGCCACCACAGGCCCGGGAATATGGGCATCACAGGGTGGCATACCAGCCACCATGGACATGGGGGCAGCATCTGCCATGGCTGGTGGTGGCAGGTGTGCCACCACTGGCCAAAGGGGACATTGCCTGTGACCCTGCAGGGGTGCTGCACCGAGACCATGTATGGGTGCTCAGTGGAATGGCCAACCCATGACCACCACCCAAGCCATGGACAGTGGGAGTGGAGGCCAGCAGTGATTGAGTCAGCAGCAGGGGGTTCACCTGACTCCACTGCCAGGGTGTGTGGGACATGCTCCTGGGCATCTGACTGGATGCACAATGTCCATGGTGTGTTGCAGAGTAAGCCACCACCTCTGCAGCAGCTGCAATCTGCTCCAGAGCTGTGGTCATGTCCACGCACATGATGCGTGCCTCTGCCAGCATCTGTGCATGCCAAGCAGCCATGTGCTCATGCTCCTGGACTATCACTGTCCTGTGGCTATGGAACTCCTCATGGAGGGCCTCCTGCCCCTTCACGGTCACCTGCAGAAGGGTGAGGTAGGCCTCCATGTTATTGGTGGGTGATGTTTCATGGTGGCATTGCAGACGAGCAATGGATGTATCAGTCTGACATGGTGCATCCATGGACAGTGGTTGCACCCTGGCAGGCTGTGACATGGGTGGGGCTTGGTTGGGCACTGTCACTGACTGCCCATGGGTGGTGTCCTCCCGGGCCATTGGCGTGGGTGCGTGCACCATGGCACCCTGCCTGGATGCCACCGACATTGCCAGCACTGCACTTGGTGGTGGTGAATGGGGCACAGCACCCACAGCTGCGGACTGCTATGCCATGTCTGCAGCTCACCTCACACAGTGAGAACATCAGTGGCAACTGGGGCCATGTGCACAGGCATCCACATGCCATGTACACCAACATCCACCATGGCTATGCTGGTGGTGGCAGTGATGATCGTGGTGGTGCCAAGGCCTTCCCCCTGCATGCCACTGGCAAGCAGAAGGAGGGCATCAGCAATGTCCACCATGTCATCTGGGTCATCATCAGACATTCTGGACAGTCACCCCAGCCAACAGATGTTCCCGCCGGCAGTTCTGCCAGTGCTGGCCAAGGGACGCGTGGCATCTGCCTGTGTCGGGCCATGACTGGTGTTGCTCAGGACATAGATGGTGCTGGTGCAAAGTCATCCACTGTGGTGTTATCGGCCCCATGAGATGGGCCCACATCATCGCCTGTGAGGGCATCATGTGTAGCCGTGGCCGCGGCTGCAACCAGGAGGCGTGATGGTGCTGTGGATGGAAGAATGGAGAACATGGTTATTGAACAGAACACATATGTCATATTGGGGATGCACTATAGCACACGGCCATCCACATGGCTCCAAGGCTGCAGGCCTGACCATGGCATGACAATGCTATAGAGGCCATGGTATAGTCTCACCCATCACCATCCCATCATGCACACTGCCCTGCTGTCATGGCACATGCCACATAGATGCACAGTGGACACATGCCCCCTGGTGCAGTGGCATGGCAGCTGCTGCACCACAGTGCATGTGGCATCTGGCCAGGGGTGACCGTCCTCAGGTTGCTGTGCCTGGGTATATGGTGACAGTGTACGGTACATAGGGACAGGTGTGGTGGAATTGGCACATGGGTGGGTGGGCCGGTGCTGTTATGGGCTGCCACTGGTCTGGAACCCACCTCCAGGGACACCCTGCATGGCTGTCCAGGACATACTGGCAGCCAGGAGGGCCTCATTAGGGTTAAGCTATTCTGCCATGCTCAGACCACCCCCTGTCAGCCACAGGGAGGCCTGGATGTTGGCCACCTTCTCCTTGACCCTCCTGCACCCATCATTCCAGTGCTTCTGACACTCCAGGACCATGCGGTTGTATGGTGCTGCGGCATTCACCTGCAGGGCCACCTCCTTGCAGCCCACTGCCCATGCAGTCCATCTGCTTCCCCTGCTGGTGAGGATGTCCAAGCATAGGTGACATGCTTCAATGAGCGCCCTGTCCTTATCCTTTGTGAAATTTGGTTGCCGCCTGTTGGAGGTGCATGCATCCTCTGACATAGCGACTACTGTTGGGGGAAGCATCCAGGTGTTAGTCGTGCCTGTGGGTACACATGTTCCCACCCCACCTACCTCTGTCTGTTGACCCCATCAGGTTCCCTGCAGCAGGTGGTCTGGGTGGTGGTCTGCGAGTGTGTGTCCTGGCATGATGAGCATTGCCCCATGGCACATGGCCTGTAAGGGACAGTGCACCTGCCAAGCATGTCCACCGGTCCACAGCTGGGGTGCCAGTGCTGCTGCCCAGGGGGTATGCAGTGTAGTCTGCCACGGATATGACCTAGTACCTCAGCGGCATGTGAGTTGATGCAGTGGTATCATGCCCAAACCAGGTACCACCCTTGCAATGCCAGGGGGCACAATCTGGTTGGCAACAGCCATGGTGCAGCTGGCCCCAGTGTGTGGCATGGTGACACTGACATCTCACCTGCACAGGAGCTGCTGTGTGCATTGGACAGTCCTGTAGCACATTGCTGTGTCCACCACACATGGTCAGTACCTCCCTGTCACAAATACCGCTCCATAGTACCACTATACAGGGAACAGTACTCCCCTATCAGTTGCAGATCCACCGAGTTCCATGGTGCAAGGCCGTGTTCCACTGCCAACCTTACCAGTGTACATCAGTACTGTGTCCCATATGCTGCCATGTGTACACCGTGGTTCTGTAATGGGTATTCTGGACAAGATGGCAACCAGTCTATCAGTGTCCTGTGAATCCAATGTATTGCTCAGGTTCAGTGTTCCACATTATGGACATTTATTCCACATTATGTGCATGTGTCCTACAGATTAGAAGGCACTGTTCCCCATATGGGGGACGTAATCGTTGAGAAGCATGCTTGCACATGTACAATCCCCCCTGTAGGTTCTGTAGCCCATGTAAATATAGCTGTGTACTCACCTTCAAGGCTCGGTTCCCACTCAGTCACCTGATCTCAGCCGGCAGAACTGGGAGCATTTATTGCTCAGGGCATGCAAATGAGGCCTGGGCCTCTGGTAATGAGATGCTAATCAGCTCAGATGCCCATGCATGTGGAATGAGGCAGTTTATGGCACATTGTCTGTGAATTGCTTAATTGCCCCCAGCTCATCTCACTTTATAAGGAGTATCTCTGATATGTGCCTATAATGTTATGGCACATCTGTCATGCATGAGCACTCACTATGCACCACTATGCTGCTTACTCGATGCGCTGCTGTGGGGATGCTGGCCATTGCACTGTGTCCTGTATTACTCATTCTATACCCACATGCATGGGAAATGCTGCATTGAGTGGTTGCAGTGGCCATGGATCATGTGTTGTGTGCTGTGGGCATCTGTAGTGCACGCCATGCACAACATGGCGGCCACATGCTCATCACACATGCATGACCTGGCTGTGACCTCACTACGCCTTAGCGGTTGGCATTGCGCATGCTGTGTTACATAGATACATAGATACATAGACAGTGTCGGCAGATAAGGGCCTATGGCCCACCCAGTCTGCCCATTTGAGCTTGTAAGTTCAGTTTGTTTTCTTAGAAGTCTGTTGCCTTTTACCCCGACCTCTAGAATTCATTTATGTCTATCCCATGCATTCTTAAATCCCGTGATTGTTTCAGGTCCCACCACTTCCTCTGGCAGGGTGTTCCACTTGTCCACCACCCGTTCTGTGAAGAAATTCTTTCTCATGTTTCCTCTGAATCATCCTCCCTCAACTTCATCCCATGCCCTCTAGTCCTGGAACATCTTTTCGCTTAAAATAGTGTTTTCCTGCACCTGTTCCTCCCTGTAAGATACTTGTATGTCTCTATCATATCCTCTCTCCTCCTCTCCTCCAGGAGTACATATTCAGTTCCTTCAACCTGTCTTCATAGGACTTGTGATGCAATCCATGCTCCATCTTTGTTGCCCTCCTCTGAACCTTCTCTACCCTGTCTATGTCCTTATGTAGGTATGGTCTCCAGAACTGTACACTGTACTCCAGGTGGGGCCTCACTAGTGTCTTGTATAGCGGAATTATGACCTCCCTTTTCCTGCTGGTGATGCCCTGCCTATACATCCCAGCATCCTATTTGCTTTATCTGCTGCCTTGTCACACTGTTTTCCTACCTTGAGGTCATCAGAGATGACAACCCCAAGATCCCATTCCTGCTTGGTGCATGCTATATCCTCACCCCAACTGATATATTGTGCCAGGTTTTTGCCCCATATGCATTATCTTGCACTTCTTGCATTGAATTTCAACTGCCAAACCCCTGACCATTCTTCAAGTTTCTGCAGGTGCTTCTCATTCTGTCTACACCCTCTGGTGTGTCTACTCTGTTACAGAGCTTTGTGTCATCAGCGAACAGTGAAATTCTGCCTTCTAGATCCTGCGCAATGTCACTGATGAAGATGTTGAATAGGACCGGTCCCAGCACTGATCCTGTGGTACCCACTGGTCACTCTTCCCTCTGTGGAGTGACAGCCATTTACCACCACCCTCTGTGTCCTGCCACCCAGCCAGTTACCTACCCACCACACTACTGTCCTGCCCACACCCATATTCCCCAGTTTGTGTAATAGTCTTCTATGTGGCACAGTGTCAAAGGCCTTGCTGAAGTCCAGATAGGCCATGTCCACTGCCCTCCCCTGATCCACCTCCCTAGTCACCCAGTCAAAAAATTCAATGAGGTTGGTCTGATATGATCTCCCCCTGGTGAAACCATGCTGCCTTGGGTCCTGTAGTCCATTGACAACTAGATGTTCCACCAATCTCTGCTTCAGTAGTGCTCCCATGATCTTCCCCACTACCGAGGTGAGGCTGACTGGTCTGTAGTTCCTTGCTTCCTCTTTGTTCCCACTTTTGTATAAGGGGACTACATCTGCTGTCCTCCAGTCTTTGGGTACCTCCCCTGTTTCCAGTGATCGGCTAAACAGGATAGCCAGAGGTTCAGCCACCACCTCTCTTAGTTCTTTAAGGACCCTGGGGTGCACCCCATCTGGCCCCTTTACTTTATCAACTCTTATTACTTCAGTTCCTTCAGGACCCTTTCTTGTGTAAAGGGACTTGTGTCCATTTCTGCACCATTCTCACCCCTTGTACTCCCTTCAGACCCATTACCCTCCTCTTCCTCAGTAAAGACTTAGCAGAAATACCTGTTCAATATGTCAGCTTTACTGTTGTCATCCTCCACGCGCCCCATCCTCCCCTTCAGTCTCACTATCCTCCCTTTGTCTTTCTTTTTTCACTTATGTACCTGTAAAAGGTTTTGTCCCCTCTACCCACTGATTTTGCAATGTGTTCTTCTGTCTGAGCTTTGGCTTCCCTTACTGACCTCCCTGCCTCCCTTTGCTTCTCCTGGTACTTCTCCCTATCCCCTTCTGCCTGTGTCTTTTTGTATTGCCTGAATGCAATCTTTTTGGCGTTCACTTTCTTTGCTACCTCTTTGGAAAACCATAATGGTCTCTCTTCCTTTTCCTCTTGCTAACCTGCTTAATGCATAATTCTGTTGTTCTTGTAATCCCCATTTTAAATACTGCCCACTGTTCCTCAACCCCTGATTCCTGTCCCATTCCCCTTAATGCCTCTTTCAAGTATCTCCCCATTTTCCCAAAGTCTGCCCCCCTAAAATCCAGGATCGTGTTTTGTGTGGTTTGGTTCTGCTCTTTCTGTGATTTCAAACCACAATGACTGGTGGTCACTGTTTCCCAGGTGCTCCTTTTACCCCCCATCACACTGTCCCTGTTTGTGAGCACAAGGTCCAGTATTGCCTTCTGCCGAGTTGGTTCCATGACCAGTTGCTTGAGGAAGGCACCCTGAAGGAGTCCAGGATAAATCTGCTCCTAGTTGATGCTGCTGCTGGGATGCTCCAGTCCACATCTGGAATATTGAAGTCTCCAACCAGTACTACCTCACCCTTGTCTGCCATCCTTTGGATGGCTAGCATCAACTCCCTATCTGTTTCTTCCTCCTGGGCTGGTGGTCTATAGACCACACCTGTGAGATGGCTGTCCCATTTCCTTTCCAGCTTAACCCACAGTATCTCTCCCCATTTTGTTCCTTCTGGATCTCTGTGGCCCTTATGTCATTTTCACATACAGTGCCACTCCTCCTCCCTTCCTGCCTGCTCTGTCTCTTCTGAATATGTTGTAGCCAGGTATGGCCATCTCCCAGTCGTGGTTATCATTACACCAGATTTCAGTGATGGCCACAATGTCCAGGTCTGACTGTACCATGACAGCCTCAGATCTTCCATCTTGTTGCTAAGGCTCCTGGCATTTGCACACATGGCTTTCCATGATTTGACCTCCCTAGACTGTTTCTCTGTTCTACTCCAGCCCCTTCCTTGGTTGTCATTTATCCCTGGTTCTCCTTGCTGTCTGCCTTCTGCTGAATTTTGCCCCTTTCTGCTTATCCACCTCTTGGGCACTAATCTCCATCTTTTGCACACTGCTTTGCAGAGATAGCCACTCCTCTGGTTCACTGGTTCCACTGCTAGCTGTGGGGGTGAGCAAGAGTACCATCCTTGCTGGCCTGCCACCCCCTTTGCTAGTTTAAATGCTTGTCAATGTAGCATTTAAACTTATCATTGAGTGCTTGATTCCCTCCTGGATGGATGCAGGCGTCAGGCTTGAACAAACCTCCATTCCTCCAGGTGGGTCCCCAGTCACCAATGAATCCAAACCCTTCCTCAGCACCAGTTCTTCAACCATGAGTTAAAGTTCCTGGTGCATGCCCTATGCTCTCCTTGCCTCTCACAGGTAGTACTTCTGAGAAAGTGACAGAAGTAGCTACTTGC
Source organism: Neoceratodus forsteri (assembly GCA_016271365.2). Lineage (NCBI taxonomy): Eukaryota > Metazoa > Chordata > Ceratodontiformes > Ceratodontidae > Neoceratodus > Neoceratodus forsteri. The sequence continues at coordinate 1,673,537,302 of CM057449.1, read as the reverse complement.
TTGAGACCCTCCCAGTTTCCTAAACTCTTCCTGAACTTCCTTTGGCTCCCCATTTCCAGGTCATTAGTACCTAGGTGGATAATGACATCCAGCTCACCCTCCTCTTGCCTTCCCAGTGATCCCCAGGATCTTCCTTCCATCCCTCCATGCCGTGGCACCTGGTAGCACCTCACCTCCCTGTCCTCCCCTCCTGTGTTCCTAGCTGGATCCCTCTTATGATGGAGTCCCCACCAGGATTTGCTTCCTCCTCCTCTGGGGTCCACTGCTTTCCCGCTGAGGTCACCTCCTTGGCTAACCTCCACATCCTTTCCTTCCACTTCTCTGGGTACCTCTACTTGGTTGTCCTCATTTGCCAGTGTGGCATATGAGGTTCTTAGTGGAATAGGATCAGGATGTGCCTCTGTGTGACTGCTCCAACCTCCCTGAGCCCACTGTCATCCAAGTCTCCTCGTTCTCGGCATCCTTTGAGGCAGTTGCATTGGACTGGGTGGTCCCTGGATAGGGGTGATGGTACTCCTGACCCAGTTTACTTCCACTCTGAGTCTGGCTACCTCATCCCACAGTCCAGAGAGATGCATGCAGATAGGGCAGCACCTCAGTGTCCAGAAGGTCTGCCTGAATATGGCTGCCCCACAGCCACTGCATTGCACCACTCCCCACATTATACTGCAATTCCACTACTTGTCTGCTACTGAAGCTCTCCTGGTTCCCTTTTTATTAATTTACTGTACTAAAAATCCTGCCACTGATCCTCAGATAATTTTTTTTTTTAAAGAAAAAGAAACCAATAAATAAATAAATGAGTCAAAACACTTGTACTGAGGGTGGGCTTCTTCCCCCTTATGCCCCTCCTACTTCACACCCCTTACTATACCCTGTGTTTAGCTCCTGTCAATCAGATTTAACAGGGCATATAATTAAGAATTGGGAAGGGGAGGAGGGGTGAAAATTTGCAGCAATTAAAGACAGCACAGAATTACACCACCACTATGTTTTAAATACAGCCCAAAAACAATTATAAGTAAAGACAACAAAGAAAGTATAGTGTCACTAAAAGCCCACAATCTAAGTTTAAAAGAAAAATAGCAATTACCAGTTACTCTAAAGCACTGAATTGAATATGTTTCCTTCCTTCCCCTTCTGGCTTCTTCTGAGAAAATAAAACTCTGCTTGCTAATTTAACTCTGACTAAGCCCCACCTCCAGTTATCATGTAGCTAAGGTCAGAGGCCAGACAATTAACACCCTTCACCCAACTACAGGGCAGTCAGACAAGCCAAGATAAAATTTGCAGCAATTAAAGACAGCACAGAATTACACCACCACTATGTTTTAAATTTTCAACAGCCCAAAAACAATTATAAGGCCTCTGGCCTATTGCACATCACACACTGTGTGTGTTGTACTGCATGTGCCTCAGTGTTTCATGTGGCGCACATCGGGTACTAGATTGCGCTTTACCGTGTTGCACTAGGAAACAGTATCTTTCAGTGGGGACATGTCTAGAGCTGGTAGACTATCTCCTAGGGCTGTGAACTGGTCCCAGATGGAGCTGCTGCATCTGGTGGTTCTTGTTATGCTGGTGGAGGGGCAGCTATTTGGGCATGATGACCCCCATGTGCCCAGGGCTGAGGTGTGGGCATCCATTGCCAAGAGGCTGGTGCAGTGCACTGGGCTGCCACACACTGGGGAGCAGTGCAGGCATCAGTTCAGCAACCTCCAGAGGTGGGATCTATAGACACTGGGGCAGCTGCATCACCTTGCACACCAGGGTGTACTACCAAGGCCAGGTAGGTGTTGCTCATCTGTCTCCTTTTGTGGTACATCCTGGGTGTGTGTGTGTGTTGAGACCCTCATGGGTCACCCACTTGGGTCACCATCATCCTGCACACATGGCAGTAGCTGCACCTGCCCAGTGCAGCCCTATCATGTATGCCATGGGGGGCTATGTACAGGGCTGTGGTTGTGTGCAGGCTGCTGAGGACTGCACAGCTGGTTACCACTGTGTGCTGCATGCACACATGCCCGAGGAGGTGGCACTGTGGCAGTGCATCATGCACAGTGGCGATGTATGACTGTCCCTGCACGGCCTGTGCATATCAGTGTTTTTGTGTGTTGCTGGCACTGTTGTGTTGACTCATGGTGCTCTCTGTCTGTTGTGTTTTATAGGACCAGAGACCAGGCAAAGGGCTGTGGCCATCATTGATGTGTGAAGGAGGTGGCTCCTGGGTGCCAGGCCTGGTGCCCATGCAAGGATAGGTAGGCATTGCATTCTGCTGGTGCTGTGGTTCTGCTGCTGTGGGTTACTGCTGGGTAGCAGGTGTTGTCTATGTTAAGGCCCTCAGTGTGTTTTCTCTCTGTCATTGCTGTAGGTCTCCAGGAATGACATGCCATGGCTGGGGGCAGTGCCCATCTTGATGTGGATGGGCGAATCCATGTGGCCATCCAGGCAGCCCTGCAGCTTATATCCAGGATGGTTCAGCACCTGTCAGCTGCCCTGCAGGGTGTTCTTCAGCACTTGCCCTTTCATGGCCAAGCCAGGGTGTGGCGTAGCAGGGCACGGCAGTGCTAGTGGCCCTCTGCCTCTTCTTGGGGCCTTGCTTTCTATACTGTTTATGTATATAGCCCCCGTTTCTTTCTTGTTCTGGATTTTGTGTTGCACAGTTGTATATCTGTTTTTGCTGTTTTATAAACATGTTGCTATCAGCCCCTGTGTCTATGGGTTTCATTGCTCAAGCATCATGGTTGTTCCCTATTGTCCTGCTGACTTGGTCTGCTTGCTTTGAATTGCTCCCCTGTGTGACTCAAGGCATTCAGGATGCCCTGTCACATCTCCTGTTGTGCTGGCACATCTCCAGTTGTGCTGTACTGTGTCTGGATAATTCACAGTGGGGATGCACTCAGCGCATTCCATTGAACATGCCTCTGTGAATTGCTCTGTCTGTGCTTGGTGCACCTGAGTTGCGTGGGAGCATCTGAGATGTGCTTGGCACATCTTCTTTGTGAATCTTGCCCTTGTTCTTTAAGAAATATTGTCAAAAGCACTGAAAGAAATACAAAGCCTACAAAGATAAAGTATTATTCTGATTTTATCATAAAGAGAACATTAAATATTATAATTTGAATTTTTACTAGGAAAGAAATCTTGAGCCCATTGCTTAATTATAAGTCTTAAATAAAGAGGGAGAAGCTGAAATATACATTATAAATAAAGCTGATGGAATAATGAATTGGATACATAAAAATAGATATGCTGTGTATAGCATAATGAGACTTCTAAACTACAGTAGTGGTATTAATTGTGTTAAGAGTTACAGAATAAGGATTGCTACCTGAAAATGAACATGTTATCTCTGAAGTAGGTGTTCACAATTAGAAACTATTCATCAAGTTGAATGATACAATCTTTAATAGACCTCATAGCCTAGATAGGTTCTTGAGTTTTACCATATTTACGTATCACTGAAATATTATTAATGTGGATATAATACTAGAATATGGAAACACTTCTGCTGTAGTAGTGTATCTATTACCCATTAATAGCATCTGCATCCTCCAGCTCCACCAGCAGGGGTACTATACATATGAAAAGTAGTGCAAGTATAATAGAGGTATGATGTTTCTAGTTCAAATGTGTAAAATTAACTATTCCTGACTCTAGGAATGTGTCATGATAATTGGTAAATAATACTTAAGACATTTGAATATAATAATCTGAAAAGCGCACTTGGATGTTTCAATAATTTCCATTCTGATACCAGTTTTAAAAGTAATGAAGAGGAATTTTAAATGTATAAATATTCAAATGTACAGCAGTGTATAGTGTGACAAGCTACCTCACTACTAGCTCTTATTTGTAGATATTCTGTTGTATATATTTTTTTTATGTAATTATATGTACATGTTAGTGTCAGCAAAGGCACATAGAGAAAAAAACTGGATTTGTTTTTAAAAACACGGGGGTTGACCTTCCTATGACCTACAAGGCCAGCCTTGCTTACAGGAATCTGACAAGTTCCTGTCAAAAAGCATGTGGATACTTCATCAAAGAGTATTCATCTAATGTTAATTGGCCAAGGGAAACAGAAGTAATAAAATCAGCATGTATAATCATATAACATACAGCATCTTCCTTAAGACTAATTAAATTAAGCCAGTTCAAAATACCAGGATGAGAGAATCTATTTCCACTGTGGTAACCCATAAGATCAAAAGAGAAATGGTCTTACACAAAAGGTGACCGAAAAGGTTCCCACAGTACACTGATATGTTTTTATATAAGTGTCAGGACACATCCTTCTAACAGGCCTGTGTGACATTATTATGTCAAGTGACATAAAAGGTTCCCACAGTACACTGACATTTTTTCTAAGTGCCAAGACTTTGGGAAAGCACAAGAGTTCACCCGGTGACCTAAAGTAAAAGGGCCAGCCTTTATTCACAGAAGGGCCAGTCTTTATTCACAGACTGGGGGAGTGGTCTTCTATATAAACTCTCCGGCACAGACACTCAGAGCCATTTTGTCATATTACTTGGATTCTCCTGATCACATAGAGCACCTGTCAGCACAGAAACTGCCTAAGATCCAAAGGCTGCTACAGAAAGACTGCAATATTTTGCAAACCAATGGTGCTCTGGACTTTGAAATCTTCATATCTCAGGTATATTAGCTAACAGTCTTAGTGCATTTCATTGTACATTTTTCCATTTTCTTTTCCTGTATACTGTAACCCAAACTAATATTCTCTATTTAGTTTTAATTGTATTTATTTAAGTATTGTAGTAAAACTTTTGTTTTACCTAAAGAAATTCTCACTGTGTGAAAGTTCTTATATTGTATGTGTGACTGTAGAAGGAATATTAATAATGTATTAAAACTGTTATTGCCAGAGGGGCCATTGTAAGCAACAAAATTGTGAAAATGGTCTGTAAGGGATCTGGAAGGATAGGGAGAATACCAGATTCTACAAAGATGTTAAACCAAGCTGCTGCATGTCCTGCAGGGAGAAGGACAACTCAAGCTTTTACACTGCTTTCCCGAAGAAAGTGTCATACCTGGGTCTTCCTCCTGTGTGTAACAGCAATAAAAGGGTTCATATTTGGCCACATGACTCGAGACTGGTATTGTGCCCATATCAAGAGCTAGAGGGATGCACTGGATCCTCATGGCAGAGGTCCAGTCGTGACCTCAGTGAGCATTCAAAAAGGATGAGGCGGGTATCCCTGTTCACCCTGTCACAGATTGCACTTAAGGGTGGGCACTGTGAACTCAGTGGGCCTGATCCCCAGGAGTGGATTTGTGACAGATCTGGTGCACAGCATTGGGATCCAAGAGATTTGGTTGCATAGTGTTGCAATTTGAGAGATATTGGTGGCAGAGGCATACCAGTCAGATTTGAGCCCAGTGTATCAGATTGATAAACTGCAAACAATTCACACATAATTAAAGGCAGAGATAATATATATATATATATATATATATATATATATATATATATATATATATATATATATATATAGCATGGTAGTGCTACCATAGTTAGGGCTGAGGAGCCATTTCTATGTTAAACCCCCAAACTTTGCACCTTAATAACTTTGCAACTGTATAACAGATTTGGCTGAAATTTGGCATACATGATCAAGAATCATAGGCCTTGGCATCCACCAAGTTTTGTACCAGTCGGATACCCAGCTGCGGAGTTATTAAGCATGATTTTCGCTCATTTACGCTTTTTCTGGAATTCTACGGTCGCACGCACAGGAACGCACAGTTTGCGCGACTGGCCCAAAATCTTCAGGGAATGTGCAGCCAGGGTCCCCGATGTGCCTTTCGAAGCTTTGGTGAAAAAATATTAAACGGTTCAAAAGTTATTCAAAAAACAATTTCCCATTATAAGTCAATGGGAAAAGTTAAGAAAACGTTCCACAGTGTTGCAAATGCATTTTTACTTTCACAAATGGGCCTGTTACTTTCGCAAATCAGCCATTTTGTTTTCAGTTGGTGATCAGAAAAATGGTTGGCATTTAAATTTGGGACCCTCTGGCAACCTAATTATTTTTGTATTCACCTAGTCGGACCCTGAGGATGCTTGCCATGTCTTTATTTTGTGGTAAAACACCCCAGAAATATGTTTTTCAAATTTCTGGAAAAAGTACTTTCGCAAATTACTTTCGTGCTCACGAAAGTGTCGAATTTTTTTGCAAAAGCTTTCGCAAATTGCAACAGTAGTTTTTCATCTGTGGGAAAGTGACAGCGATTCTTTGGCACTGCGCTGCAAAAAAAAGTTGGGAGTTTTGGCCTGAAATTTGAAGGGAACGGAGCCGACATCTCACAGGTGTGCCTTTAAGAATTGTATTGAAAAAATATTACATGGCGGCAAAGTTACAGCACTCCAAAGTTGACGTTTTTTCCTGTAGGATAACATTACGGCGTCCGACGCATTACAGAAATCCTTTGGATTCCTGCTGCAAAATAACGGTTTGGTCTTTTTTCCTGAAATTTGGAGGGAAGACAACCAACAGTCCACAGGTGTGTCTTTCAGTGGTTTGGTGAAAAAATATTACAGGGAGACAAAGTTATGGCACTCCGAACTTCTCTTTTTTTCCCATAGGATAACATTATGGCGTTCGCCGCACCTTTCAGGGCCCGTATCTCGGAAACGGTGCGAGATACGGACTTTTCGTAGGAAAACTTTTTAGCCCCCTACTGGGGGCTAAGTACAAAATTAGCCAGGACAGTTGTAAATAATATGACTTTTAAATTTTCTTTCTACGTCGTACAGTTCCTGAGATATAACCTATTTAGTATTCCAAGTTCTCATTTTCTGCTCCGATACTCATTATTATGCATACATTATTTGTACTCACTGTCTTTCTCTATGCAGGTTTTGGGGAAAACCAGCCTGTGCGCTTACATTACTGTTACTGTTGCCCTTTCTACTTGTGGTTCCGTACCCGTTTCACTTACCATTGACGTTTGCACCACCATGTGCGTTATCCTTGGGCGTTTTCATTTTCGGTTGCGTTTCTGTTATTTTTTGCCATTTGTGTCTACAGTACTGTTTCTCTTTCTGTTTTAGTTTGCATCACCATGCCCATTGAAATTTCCGTTTGCAGGCACCATGTTACTGTGTGACAACACATCACGTGGCAGACCGTTCCCATCTACGCCATCGTGTGCGTTACCCTTTCTGTTCTCATTCGCGCTTGCATTACCATGTGCGCCATTGTTAGCACTTCTGTTTGTGTTGCTGTTCCTGTTACTATGCCACAAAGACATCATGCGGTGGGCCCCGTGCTCCCACCGCTGCATTACATTCACTATTTCTCGTTATCATTCTCAAAAAGAAGGGAAATTAGAGGCAAAAAACTCAGTTTAATGCATTAGTTAGGGTTGTTCCACAGTGACAAAAGTGAGGAAATTCGCTGTTAGGGTTGAAACCCCCCCCTTGGACCCCCTGCCCACTCCCCCAACTGGCATTGGGGTGTGCATTGCTGTCATCGGTCCTAACTCTCACCCCATTCTCCTATACTTCTGCTGCTTTACACATGTGATGGGGTGAGACTTAGGTAATGGTTAACCTCTTCATGTATGTCAATAAAAGATTAACATAAGGCTGTTAGAATGTTTGCAGCCAATCAGAAAGGTTCATTTCTCAGGCCCTTTTTATAATTAAGTAATAAGGCATGAGAAGGGGTTATGTTAATGGTCTGTTAATCACGTTCTAGGGGTGTACTGTGGCATGTGGTGTAGCCGGGTGCCACATGTCCCTACAGGGTGATTAACTGACCATTAACATAATTCTTGGGAGTGACCTATTGTTATTATAATGAAACATGTTTTTAGACAGTGTTAAACCTTGTTCAGTGTGTCATTAACCTCTTCATGTATGGTAATAAAAGATTAACATAAGGCTGTTACGATGTTTGCAGGGAATTACAAACCTTCTTTTAACACATCACATGGCAGACCGTTGCCGTCTGCGTCATTGATTGCGTTACTGTTTATGATCTTTGCAGCCAATTAGAAAGCTTCATTTCTCAGACTCTGAAGTACACATAGTAGTGACTGCATGGTACGTGTATAGTCACATTTAGGTGCTGATGTGCGGCACCTTGGTATAGTAATAATGACTGCATAGGCACAGGAAAAGTAACTACATTGTTGAGTTTTTTACACTGTTAGGGAATTATGTCAAATGTGACATGCAATGTGCCACATCATTGCATATGCAGTGATATTGACTGTATTTCATAGGCACCAAACAAATTGATGGAGGTATAGTTGTAGCAGTATTAGTTAACATTGATTTGTATTCTAAAGTCAGACACACTTATTTTTATGTCATGATGGTATTTAAAGTAAAGAGTCGATACAGGTGGTTATGGTTTAAAAAAAATTATTGCCTATTTGTCAAATGGAAAAAAGGGCCAATCAAGACTGAAATTTAGTTAACAGAAGCAGTCTCACAATACAATCTTTGTATGTGTGCAATCATTGCTCGTCATATATGTAAATGTGTAACAATAATGAGAACTGTATAATATGGATTGGAGTAAGTATGTGATATTATAGGAAACTAATCAGGTGTTGTGTGTTTCTAGTCATGTTTCACTACTCACTACTCTTTATGTGAGGAAGTAGTTTCTGAAATTCGACCTGGAATTCTAATAGTCAGGCTGAAGCTGTGGCGCTTCATTATATATTTACTATTGAATGTGAATAGAGTTTGTAAAAAAATATTACTTTTTTAAAATGGTTGTATGTTGTAATTCTGTCTAGTGCATTACTTGTGTGGTATGTTAATAAGGCGATGTCAGTAGGTTATGAAGTGTGATTACACACATGATAGACAAGTGTTTTGTTGTTATTGTGTAACTGCTAATGTGGATGTTCCTGGGGTGGACGAAAAACCATATGCTGACTGTCTAAGTAATACAATATACAAAAATGTTAGTTTTGTGACATTTGATTGGTGTTATTTAATTATATGTCACTGAATAGGTGCAAATGGAAAATTCCCACCCGACCCCTCAATTGAGGCGATCATAAATATTATCAGTAACAGGTATGCAGTGTGTTGTGATCAGTAACAGTGTCTGATTTACAATTGTCAGTATTTTTTATATACGTTAGAATTACTTATGTGACAAGTTGTGAAAATAGAATATTCTAACATGAACAAATGACATTGTTTCAATTCTTACATTATCTTCTATGTAAATTCTTAACTTGTAAATAGTAAGACTGTGCAAGATATGCATTTTTTAACAAACCTATGGTTAATTAGATGTTGTTAGTATACTGATGAATAATATGTAAACCATTCAGTTGTGCTTTAGTGTTAGACTTGTATTTTTAGTACAAGTATCAAAGTAGTTATTAACAATGTACACCTGAATACAAATCTTTATATTATGTACAAGTATTTGCAAACACATGTAAAACTCAGTAAATGATATTCTGCAATTCGTTCTTATTTACAGTTGTGTAATTTAGCTTCTTGCATTATCAATAAAGGTAGTTATTTTTACATATGTACAGTGCTAGTATTATGCATGAAGGTGGGATAGTTCTACACTGTTGCATGGTGAGCGAATGATGTTCTCTATATGTCAAGAGTCAATAGACAAATTGAAGTGTTGATAGACAACTTGTGACAGAGTGGAATGTTTGGTGAATGTTAGAAGTGTTACTCAGTTATTTACGATGATAACTGAGAACTTCTCTTTGCAGAGAGTAACACTTTATAACTTATATCAATTTGTTATGTATGAGTTGATACATGGATAATTAAAGATATGTACAGAGGAGGAGAGCAGTAAGGCCTCAGTTTTTAGATGTACAATCTTTGATATACATGTAATCATAGCTTCTCTAGTGACTGTGAATATTGTTGGCAACGATTGAAGCCACTACAACAATTTTCATGTAGTCACTGATACACACAAGATCTTACATGTTACAGTGTATGGAATGTCTCTGTCAGAATAGCATTTTGTTGAAATTGTATGATTTATTTAGAGTCGTACATTACACAACATTGTAATGAGGTATGAATGTTTTTTTAACAAAGTAGTCATTTTTTAAATGCAACATGTTTTGTCCTATTCTTCTGAAATATGAAGGTTATCATAATTCTTCAATATTAGAAGATATGCATTTTTTAAGTGTCGTGGCAGTCTCTGTTTAAAACTGCTTGTAGAGTCATCACACTCTAACCATCCAGTTCTGCACCTTAGTAAGGAGGTGTAATGCCCAGAATGCATGGATTGACCATGGTGATAGATTATACTGTGAGTGTCAAACAATGATTGGTTGAAGACTATTCTACCAGCTTTGTAATCTGTGATAGGAGTATCAACTCTGAGCCCATTGGGGTCAAATCTGTGCCACATACAGTAAGCAACAGATATTGAGATGAACTCCTGAGACGTATGGACTGAGTGCACCTGCCTCCACACCTTCCACAGGCATGACTACATTCAGCATTGGTGAATAGCTGTTGAAATTTGACACTTTTGGTTTGAGGGACAAAGAGAGTGATCCACAGCATGTCTTGTGTGGTTTCACGCTGTGAATTGCCACATGAAACACATACATATTTTGTAACATATGTTACTGTGAAGTACTGCCGCATTGGGGTGCCGTCTTCATCCAGGTTGTTTATGACAGCCATCATAAACTCAGTAGTGTCTTGCTGTATGTCTGCAGCAAACATACTACATCCAGCATATGTAGCTAACACCTGTCGTAGTGGTGTTAGTGACTGTACATTGTTAGACTGGTCAGAAGTCATGTTGATAATCTGCTTCAAAGCGTTTGATAGGGGATTGTCTTGTGAAGCAGATATTGCCTGCACAAACTGTGGGCATGTGTAGAAAAACTTGCATAGCTGAGTTAGCATAGCAGTTTACTCTACTGCTGTTGTCAAAGACTGGTACAGCAGCTACACCAACTGATTTCTGACGAATTGCTGGCTGTGAATGTTTACTTGAAGTTGTGGCCTTTGTTGAACTCTTTTTTGTTGAATCACTTTTGGAAGCTTGCTGCTGTTTGTTGATACCTCTAGCTGTGACTGAATTGTGTGAGACAGACAGATATGTAGGCAGTGGTATTAAAGACATTTGTGGCTGATGTAGAGTACATAACCTGTTGTACTCAAGAATACATCGCTTGTCAGCTCGTATTTTCTGAGGTGCTATAGTAATAATGTGCAAGCCAAAAAGGCTGCGTACACGTGAAAGTGTGATGTAGCTCATGCCATCATTGAAAATGTCTGTACCTATGTCTATCATTGCTGAATCCAAACTCAGTCCCTGAGATTTGTGAATGGAGACAGCATATGCAACACATAATGGAAACTGTTTCCTGTTTACATAGACATCCTTAAAAACATGGAATTTTATGCAGGTTCGATCTATGTGTACAGAGTGTTCCATGTTGTCAAAGTGAACTACAATCATCTCGATATATGTCTTCTGGACATTGTAGACAAAGTCAGTGATGTTTCCCATGGCACCGTTTACCATGCCTTGTTCTACATCTAGATTACGTCGCAGCATGATATGTGCATTCTTACAAACTGTGAGAACAGCTTCTAGGCCAGCTGTGCTTGAAACATCTGACTTCAGTTCACTTAGTCGTTCAGTCATCTTTGCTACTAGTTTTTGACTAAGAATAATGCCATCAACTGTATCAACTGCATGCAGAGTTAGAATCTCTTGGTTTTCTCTCTGCAGCATTAGATTGTTGAATTCTGTGCATTTCTTTAGTCGTGGCATAAGACACACTATGTGTCTGCCAGTAGAGTATATATCGCTGAAGACATTACATGCTGTTTCTACGCATGCACTATCTACTGTGATTGTCCGATCATTTAACATACAAACATGTTCTGATGATAGAGAACCTGTACGAGTTTCATCTAAAAGTGATTTGTAAGCTAGATCACCACTTTGGCGCATGTTCTCAGACAACTCAACATAGGTAAATAATTCCCATATGTTATAGCCTGCAATGCAACCGAGGATATTCTTAGCTTGTTTGGCAGTTAGAGTTGTAAATACATGCTCTGCATTGACTGGTGCAAGCTGTAAAAGGTCTCCCAACACCAAGTATACTTTTGCCACCAAATGGCACTCCATCGTCAGTACCTAAGATCTGCTGTAGACGTAGATGAATACAGGCAAGCATGACATTGGAGACCATGCTGATTTCATCAATGATGAGTAACTTCATCTTTGTGAACATGGAACGGAGCTGAGATGCAACCTCAAATGAGAGTTTTACGATACTCTCCAGTTCTTCCATGTTCCACTGGCAACATAAAGAGATGGTGTAATGTAACTCCACCAATGTAGTATGCAGCTAGTCCTGTGGGAACAGTTACAGCAACAGACATTGAAGAGCCTGTCACACTCCGTACTTCTGCAGTGATGGCTTCAATCAGGAAACTCTTTCCTGTACCAGCTGAACCGCTAACAAACATTAGTAGTGGCTTGTGGTCAGTGCAGTCACATTGTTTTGTTTCATGTAGTATCCCATGTTGGACAGCTTCAACTACTTGAGAGTGAACTGTATGCTGCAGCTGATTTAGTCTTTCTCTTAAGTCAGCTGGGCGGACCATGGAGTGTGTGCCATATTCCATGGCTGTCTCAGTTTCTGACATTAACACTTCTGGGGCATTTAAGGGCAGATGGTCACCTAGAACACCTTGTCCTTCGGGATCAAGGTTGTCTTGTGAACTAACTGGAGTGTCTTCTTGAAGCTGCTTCTCTGCCTTCTCAAGCTGTTCTTTCTCAGCTTCTAGTCTTTGTATCTATGTCTGTGAGTATTCAGTTTGGAAATTCTCATAAGTGAGATTGAACTGTTCTTCGAAATGTGTCACAGTCACTTTTTAATTCAGATTCAGTCCTCCAGGGTCTAAATAGGAATAGGAGAGCAAAGTAGTAATGTTCTGTGCTCTCTGATGTGCCTAGATGCAGTTTACAGTGATCTATAAGCCATGGGTTGTGTCTCTTCATGAAACAGCCATCTACTCCATTGACCTTGTAAATCTGGCGTGTTGAGTCAGGTGCTGCACCTGTCTTGTAGTCATACCACTTAGCCACCTCAAAGAGACACATATCATTCATGTTGTTGTGTCTACATAGACAGTATGTGTCTATCAGGTTATTCTTCAAGATATGTTTTGAAGAAGTTGTATTGGCAGCGAGCTCCTCAATTTCGGCATGAGGAATCAGTACACGTTTCCATTTCTCTTTGTAGTTTACACTGAGAAAACTGACAGCATCAGACTTCCCGTACAGATGTGTACCCATTAACCGGTCACTGGCTTCACAAGCTCCACATTCTCTGTGTGTGAAAGAGTCTTCAAACCCAATGACCACAGCTGAGATGTCAGGCTTTTGCTTGAAGTGGCAATATCTTCCCAAAGATCTTGCAAGCTAGTCTGTTCATGTTTGGTTATGTACAAAGTGACGTACCGAACCAGGGCCAGTGAGTTATCAGCCACAAACTGAACATCTATGTTTGCTTGCCACATTAGGAGAAAAGTTGGGTTGTAGTCATTGATGTACACCTCTTTTTCATCTCTGGGTAACTCATATACCCTCTTGGTTGATTTTGCCTTCAAGTGGTGTCGCATTGCTGAGTAAAGGTCATTCATGGCACCATCCTGACTAACTCGTCTAGGAAATCCAAAGTGACATCGTGTGTACCAATTAGATTTGTTCTTTACTACTCGCTGGCAATATTTTGCGCAAATATGTCGCTGGAACTTTTGTACCAATTTCCATAGTGTAGGACTGTCATATTTGTCTGGAATGTGACAAGTGATATATTTTTTGATGAATGATAGCACTTTTGCTGCTTCTTGTTCACCAACGCGTGGAGCATCCTTGATCCACAATAACATATGGATATGAGGGGCACCTCGTGCTTGATATTCTGTCCTCCAAAAGTAATGTTCCACAATACCTAAAGGAAGATTGTTCTTTGACAAGATGAAAGTCAGAATGTCATGGAACCGCTTGTGAAAATGTCTTGTGACAGACACAGGATCAAGTGAACACATTTCTCCGACAGTCATTGATGAGATGCCTTCGACATCAGAATTTGCCCACTTCAACAGTTCAATGAGCTCATCCCAAGCATATTCAGCACAACTAAGTGTGACAAACCACGTGGCTGCACCATACTCTCGCAGCATTGTCATCACTTCAGAGTGTCTGCGATACCAATATTCTTTGGTGCCACGAAGACTTGAAAGTATGGAAGACAGATTCACTTGCACATTTTCATCTTTCTGCTTTAATTTCTCTAGAAATTGACCAGCTGTTATTCCATCTAGTGGACTTGTTAGATGAATGGTATGTGTTATAGATGCAGACAGAATGCTAAGTTCACTCTCCAAGAGGAGATGGAACAGGTACTGTATGTTACGTCTGAATTTGCCATCTTTGCTGAGGACACGGCTAGTGCGGTACTCAGCACCCTGTACACGTGCTTCTCTTTCATCTAGGTGTCCTCCTGACTCTTTTGGAAATAGGTCTGGGAAACAGCGTGCTTCTAGTGTTACCTCCCAAATGCTGACAGGCTCACCTTCAACCTGCTTCATTTGATAGAGATCAATGTTGTCTCCTAATGGATCTCTCCCGTGTAGTGGGTGAATTGTGTACTGTTCATACACATTGACACTTGTCTGTACACTGACCTTCTCAATGATTGGCTTACTTTTTTCTAATAGATCATGTTGCACAGACAGACTGGCCATCTGATCTATGTCAAGGTCTGTATAAGAGGGATTGTTACTCTTTAAATAAGTAAGCGCGGCGGAGATCACGTGATGGCGGCCTAGGAAGAACAGCCTTGCCTGCAACCTCTCGTCCCAACCTACACATTGTGTTAAACTAACGGAGTGTTTTCAAACTTTTCTTCAGAGCGACTGGTAGGGGAAAGTGTCGTGCAACCTCCGGAGTCCCTACTTTTTGTGAGCATGGAGGCTTTCATCAAAAATAAAGCGGCGAACCATACGCCACCACCATCGCCAGGAAAAGACCAGGCAGCAAAGCGCCCGCGTCGGGAGCTGACAAATCAGCTCGGGGCCGGCTGCGCTGACTGAGGAAAGGTTCTTAGAAATATTTGCCCCCATGCAGGCATCAGTGGATGAGATTCATGGAGATATAATTGTTCAGAACGGCTATGGAATCCACTTAAAACAAGGGTCGGAGATAACGAAGTCAAAATTAAATCGCTGGAGTCTAAAGTTGAGAAACAAGATGTGGAAGAACTGTCCTCAACAAGAAAATTAAAAGATTGAAGAAGAAGCTTGAGGGATCTCGAGGGCAGGAGCAGAAGAAATAACATTATTATTTAAACATCCCTGAAAAGAAGAGGCCCTAATACCATCATGTTTGTACAGAAACTTTTGAGAAGGTTGCGGTCAGTCCCAGTGGGAGCTACACTATTGAGAGGGCGCATAGATCACTACGCCCACTACCTGCACCCGATGCCCCTCCATGCCCGATAATTTGTAAACTGTTATGTCTTCAAGACAAGCAACATATTTTAAGTAAGGTGAAAGCACTACAGGACGTTTGTTGGGAAGGAAGGAAAATCAGGATCTCTCATGACCTCCCTTACTCTGTTCGGATGAAAAGACAGAGCTTGCATCCCATCGTCTCGAAGTTGGTTGCCTCGGGGGTACCATTCAGGGTGCGATACCCAGCTCAACTACTGGTGAAGATCAAGGATCAATGGCAGACTTTTGAATCTGTGGAAGTAGCCAGGGAAGAAATCAAAAGAGCTCTACCAGATCTTTTCAAATGATAGATAAGAGAGTAGCGGTCATTCCTTGGAGTAGCTACTGAAAACGTAATAGATTTAAGGGAAGAATACAGGAGGTGCGGCCTTCCCTTGGTCCTTCTTTGGCTACCTGTCAGTTGGGCAACAATATCAGAGGATGGGCATTGCTTAATGGCAGAATCTGGCACGAATTTGACTTTGGACTTTTGTTTGTTCCCTCCCCTCCTTCTTTCTTACCCTTTCTCTGCCTAGCACTTGGCGCTTGGGACAAGGGACATTCCGAATACTGCTGATCATTTATATGAGAAATGTTCCACCATGAGGATTTTTTATTTTCCTCCTAAATGGGTGAACTGGACGAATAATGCGCATCGTTTAATTTAGAGGACAGTACACATCTCCTCAGCAATGTGAATTTCCTCAAATATATTAATTAGAATCTAGATTGTTCATAATGGCATAGTTATTGATTATCCGAAAATAAGGACATTTTTGAACTGATGTGCCATCTCGTAGTGGCGTTGAATTTAATGGTTCAGTTATTACGTTATTGACTGTGCTCAAGTTGACTAGCGATCTTGTGATGATGCATCTAATATAGAACAGTTTAGTGAAACTATTTCATTTGAATATAGATAGATCTGATTTAAGAGTGGTAGTGGCCATTTTCCCACTTAAGGGGGATATCTATTAGAATATACATGTGAATTTCATTATAATTGATCAATGGGGGATAACCCTAAGATGAGATTATATTTTGGGGTAGGATACCCAATTAATCAAGAACCCCCTTTTTTTTTTCTTTTCTTTCCTCCCTTGGATCTCTTCCCACCAGGGTCTTTTTACTTTGCTAGATGCTCCATCAGTGTCAGCTTTAAGGAAAACAAAGGACGTGTAGGGGGGAGAGGGAGCGGGCGGACGCCTGGGTTGGTATGACCGTCACAAGACAGTGCGAGATGGTTGTGCAGTCTTTGGGACTGGGGGTTTATTGTAACAACGGGAGGGTGGGGGAGTGATGGGAAATTGCAGCACTCACACTCCTATATAACATATCAAGGGGAAGTTTCCTAGGGGCCTATCTTTTAATGAAAGAAGGTATAACACTGGATCTTATTTCAATACTCTGGAAGATATGACTGGTGTATATAATTTGTTTAGTTGGAATGTTAAGGGGCAAGAGACAGGTGTAAAGACAGATTATACTGAAACATTTACTTACCCTTAAAGCCGAGATTGCATGTTTACAAAACACATCTCTTGAGAGGATATTCAGCTGTTTCTTAAGCAGTGGGTTGGTCAAGTGTACGGAGCGGTTCATCTCATAACAAAGGTGGAGTGGCTATACTATTTCATAGGAAAGTTACCTTTCATTTAGAAAAGGAAATATGGGATACACAGGGTAGGTATATTTTCCTTGTTGGTATGTTAGCCTCAGTTAAAGTCATGATTGGGTCGATATATGGTCCCAATCTAGACTCTCCACAATTTTTCATGCATTTGCTTGAAGTTTTGACTGGATTTACGTCCTATGTTTTTTTATTTGGGGGAGACTGGAATATAACCGTCCAGCTCGATTTGGATCGATCTGATAATAGGCGTGTTGGCTTCTCTCAGCACAACTGTGCGTTAAGGGAAGTAATGGATAACTGGAAGCGATTGATATCTGGAGGCTTATGAATGGGAACATGAGGCAATATACCTTTTTCCAATCCACATGGGCGTTCTCCAGAATTGACTATTTTCTGATAAGTCTAGATATACTTCCAGCAGTTCTGGAAGCTGGAATTGAAGCTAGAGTCATCTCTGATCACTCCGGTATATGTTAAATGGATACCCAAGATCGAATGAACAGTGATTTTAGATGGAGGTTTAATAACCAGTTATTGCAAACATCACATACTCGGGACCAAATAAATACATTCTTGTCACAATTTTGAGATAGCAACTTGGGTTCGGTTACAAATATAGACATAGTGTGGGCCGCACTCAAATGTGGACTTAGAGGTGAATGCATTTGTATATCCACTATCAGGACCAGGAAGTTCAAGGCACAGTTGGAAGGCATCACTAGTGCTATAAAGAGGTTAGAGAATAACATAACAACGCACTCTGGTGAACCTGAGTGGGCTGAATTACACAGGCTACAAGCCAAATACGCATTGATGATGCAGAAGGTGGAGTTAGCATTACATAGAACTAAAATTAAGTACCTAGAATCAGGGGAGAGGGCAGGCAAACTATTGGCATTAGGCTGCGGCAAATAGACTCAAATCGAGCTGTGCCAGCATTAAAAAGGGAAGATGGGGAAGATGTGATAAAAGACCCGAGGGACATTGTGGTTGCCTTTAGAGATTACTTTCAGCGTATTTACTCAATTGAGGTCAACAATAAGTCCTCGACTACTAGAATTAATGAATTCTTAAGTTCGGTTTCCCTACCTAAGGTACCACAGGTGGAGGTTAGACATCTGGGAGCACCGATCCAAGAGATCGAGGTAAGGACCGTGGTTTCGCAGTTAGCGAGTGACAAATCCCCTGGACCAGACAGCCTAACCACTAACTTTTTCAAAATCTACATAGACACAATTGCCCCAATCATAACTAGGGTGTATAATTTCTGGTTTGAGCAAGGCATGTCAGATTCTACCTTCTTAGAGGCACTTATTACCCTTATCCCCAAACCTGATCGAGACCCATTGTTGATGGGCAGTTATCGCCCAATTTCCTTACTAAATGTTGATGTCAAGATCTTAGCTAAAATACTAGCAAATAGATTGAATCCATTTATGGAGAGTATGGTTAGCATAGAACAGGTGGGTTTTATGAGTGGAAAGTTATCGAGTGACCACTTACGGAAAGTCCAGCACCTGATCATTCATGCACAGGAGGTGTGCCACCCTACAGCCTTGTTGGCGCTAGACGCTGAAAAGGCGTTCGATCGAGTGTCGTGGGACTTTCTTTTTGCAGTGTTAGATAGGTTTGGACTACCCGCAGAATTCTTAACATGGGTCCGTATTTTATATAGTGCACCCACAGCTCGGGTGTGGTGTAATGGTATGCTATCTTCTCCATTCCCTTTAAATTGTGGCACCAGGCAGGGGTGTCCACTTTCACCACTCCTGTTCAACCTCTATCTTGAACCCCTGATTCGTAGATTACAGACATCACAAGTGATAAAAGAGATAGAGCTAGGGAATAAACGATACCTGATATCGGCATATGCCGATGACCTCTTGCTACATATAGAAGAGCCCGACATCTGTATACCAGAGATATTAAGAGAAATCACTAGTTTCTCCAAGTCTCTAACTACAAAATTAATCCATCTAAGACAAAGCTTTTTCCGTTGAACAATAGATGCCATCCCACCATTGTGAGAGATCGGCCTGACCTGGGAATCTAAAGGTTAACATATCTAGGGTCAAGATCACAAGGGAATAAGATCTATGGTTAGTGAAAACTGCGATAAGCTCCTAAAAGTGGTTAAGCAGGACCTAGGTAGATGGAATCTGTTGCCCCTTTCTTTATGGGCCAGGATAGAAACAATAAAATGAATATACTACCGAGGGTTATTTACCCACTGAATATGTTAGGATGCTTTCTCCTAAGTCTTGGTTTGAATGTTTAAGGAAGATAATTAGCTCTTATCTGTGGAAAGGTAAGAAGGTTAGGAGGACATACCAGAAGCTCACAGGCCCAAGAGAAAGAGGTCTCTCTTTACCTTCTTTTTATAAATACTATTTAGCATCGCATCATAAGCAAGATAGCACATTGGGCTGAACCAAATAAAATCGATTCTATGCGTCGGTATATACCGCCCTGGATTAGCATTGAAAGAGATTTAGTTAATAGACATAATTTAGAACTCTATTGATAGCGTATACCACCTTCAACCTCTTACCTAGAAATTAGAAATAAGCCCATAGGTTGGTCCGTAAAGGCTTTGCAACAGACCCAAAAACTCTTACGGGTAAACTGGCAATTTTCGTTAGAGCAAGGACTGGTACAAAATCTCCACTTTTTGGTACAACAGGCTCCACTATCGCTTAGGTTTTGGGGAATATTAGGAGGCCTTAAACTAGGAGACTTGGCTCCAGAGGGTAAGTTGTTGTCCTATCAACAAGCTCAAGACAAGTTCCCTGAAATAAGAGGCCAATATTTTAAATTTAGACAAGTCTCTGAATCAATAAGAGCCCATCTGTGTAAAAATGATGCACTATATATGGGTAGCGGTATTGAGTTAACGGACCTAATCAAAGTAGCTAGCCAGCCACACTCTATCTCGGGAATATATAAGCTCTTGCAACAACTTGATGATAGTTTACCAAGTGGGGTAGGTTACTATTGGACAGGTAGATTAGGAATAGCAGAAAATGGGGAGGTTTGGAGAAATATATGGTTGAATACATATAGAAATCTTAGACAAGACAAATATAGGCTACAACAATATTATGTTGTACACAACATGTACTACTCTCCCCTGGAATTATGCAGAATGGGTAAATCAACTCACTCTGCATGTACTAGATGTGGAAAAGAAGGTAGTGATGTGTACCATATATTGTGGGAGTGCGTTAAGATTCAACCTTTTTGGGTGACAATTCGTACATCTTTGCCACAAGATTTGGGGATAAATGGTCTCTTTTCACCTGAAACTTGTCTACTGAGTGCTTTCAGTAAAGATATGTCCAAACAACAGAAGAAATACATTGCATTAATCTCTGCAGCCGTGAAGGTGGTCATTTTGAGGCACTGGACAGATGACTCGGTACCTTCTGTTAGTGAATGGTATAAAGAAATCACATTAGCATTACAGGTGGAGTCTCATATTGCCAGGATGCACAATAAGGTGAGGGTTTCTACCTGCTGTGGGGACCTCTGGATGCAGCCCTGGCAGTTTGGAGCTCCCATGGTGCCCAGGAGTTGTGTCCCGTCAGGAACTTGGGTAGGATCTCCCTATGAAAGGCGTGTGAGTGCTGCTTCAGTTGAGGGGTTGGGGTTGGGGTTAGAATATTGGTGTAAATAACTGTCTTTTTTTTTTAGTACCAATAGCAAGGGGTTGGTCTTGTAATAGATACGATGATTCTCAATGTTCACCTTGATGTCTCAATTGTACCAGCCCTGCTTATTGTGTATGGTATATGTATTGTACATGACTATAAAATAAAGTGAATTTAAAAAAAAAAATAAGTAAGCGCAAGCTTTACCTTTTGCACATTGACAACATCTTGCCAGATGACCTTGGCCTTTGTCGGCACACCATTTACAAGAATCACCAAGCTATTTTCAGTTGAGATTGCTTGAACATTTTCCTGTAGAGGAAGTGGTAGATACATCACGGAACCCTTTAGAGATCTAACAAGCTCTTTCTGTGGAATGTTCCTTGTCTTTGTGTTCAGACATAGAATCATTTGGAATGGTTTCATTGTCTGAATTAGAATGCATTCAAACATATTCAATGTTGAAATCTCACTTGGTGTAACATCTGTTTCCATGTTATTCAGCATTGACCTTGCTGGCAAAGTGTTACAGTTCACTTTTGAAAAACAGTGTTTGCATAGGACAATGGTGTCTTGTAAGTGAAAGTCAGATTTCAGCAGGAAGAATGCTGCCAGACGGAACCACATGTCATTGTATGGTGATAAGGTTTCTAGGTTGACTGTGACTGTTTGTTTTCTGTAGCACAAATGGTTGCATGACACACATACAGAATCAAACTTCTGAGACTTTGCAACCTCAAACTTAGCAATTTCCTTCCCGTACTGTCTCAGAATGTCATTTTCTAACACTGAAACAGATTTTTCTGCAGAACTGTTACACTGAAAATTTGTTGTTTCTGGTACAGAAGTAATGTGTTGCAGTTTTTTTAGGAAAGTGATGGCACCCGGCATGTCACCTGATTGCAATAAGTCATTTAAACAAGTGTACTGATGTACAGCTCACTGTACTTCATATACTCTGTAGACAAAGTTTCGCATGCCTGTTTGATGGACTGCAAGCATCCGCATGTTGTGAAAAATACTATCACAAACATCACTATCAAGACATGCAAGTGAGTGACCCATGAGTCCAGTATGTGGCCGGATTTCACAATGGTCAATTTCTGTAAACAGTTTATGTCTGTCTTTGCGATCTGTTATTACAAATACTGTAGGTTTACAAAGTGTTCTACTTTTTCAAATGACGATTGCCTATGGTTGCAGGTATCATCACATGACCATGCCAGACAGTGTCGTTTATTGAAGACTGTGGTTGGATCACAGTCATCATCAGTATCCAATAGATTGTCATCAGAGATACTGAGGACATTTGCTAGTTTGCCGTGCTCATCAATAGTGAACGTGTGTTCTTTTGTTAGGGAATGATAAGACTCTTCCCAAAAATATGCCTCTGAGTGCTGTGTGCAGCCACTGTCCTGTGAAAACATGACAGAAGTTGTCAACAGTCAAACAAGGATACTGTTGAAGCCTTTTTTTTATGGCATATACAAGTTTCCTGAATTGTTCAAGCACATGACACATCTTACGCCACAATCGCTGTAGTACAAACACTGCTCTGTTGACAAAAGTTCGTACTTTCAGACATAAGTTCATCAGAGACAGGTGACTCTTACTCTTTTTGTGGGTGTGTCTCAGCACAGCAGCGATAAGTCTTTTGATCTTAGCTTTACTTGCTAGTGATCGGAAATACTTTCTCTTTCTGAGCTGTAAATCAGCAGTTGCGAGTTTTCGGCGTTGTTTTGAGTGTTTCTTGATGGTTACACTCAAAATAGTTGTGTTTCGTCTCAGAGATCTACACATTTGTGATGGTATACCTTTTTTCTTTTCTGTTAAGGAATTTCGTTTGCTTGTGCAGTGACTTGGTGTAGGGGTCACTGTTGCAGTAAAGGTCTGTCCATGTTCATTTTGTGGTGTGACTTTACTGTTTTGTTTGTTGCCCTTATACAACAGTGTAGTACTATTATACCGCTCTCGTTTTGAGACACATCAACATCTGTATTTAGTTGGCATGTTTTGCTGTTATGGTTCACAGTGGCAGTAAGCAATCTTAAAGAAGTATCAGGCACCTGTATGAGAGACAGAGAAAAAAAAAGTGTTAGAATATGCTTCAGTAAATTTCTTATAACAGTGTGGATTGATAGAATTGTAACTTAAATATGTTTACAATTTGGTAAATACATAACTAAACAGTAGTTTTTATGAATGTGCATTGCACAGTTGCTACGTAATATCAGAAGTTTGTGCATTCTCAATATTTCTAGTCCACATTTAAAAGCTTTTTTTTGGCCATATCTAGTTATGATTAGCATAGGTGTAATTTGTTACATGTGGACAAAAATGTATTTTCGAGCATGTAGCGTGTCATGGTACAGTCAGTACACTAATTCACTATATGGTAGACAAAAAACTTGAGAGTGATACTGTTCATTACCAAATCTGTTACAATTACTATATTTACAATTAGAGGGAGAACATGGTACTATTACTGTTGTGTGAGTACGTGTAGCACAGTTGCTATGTATGCTTGTATGTTAACGAAATTTAACTATAGTTGCTGCAGATTATCAACATTGTGTTTTTAGTACAGCTGTTTATGACTATTGCAGCTGTTATTTTTAACAACATGCAAAAAATGTTTTTCCTCACATGTAGCGTGCAATGCTGGAGTTGGTTAACGAAATCTCTGTATGGGGCACAGTAACAAAATTACAGTGCCACTGTTCATGAGCAGACGACGTAAAATGAGTATGTAGAAAAATTGGTGTAAGAATTCCCAAACATTTCTGATTTACAAGCTGCAGTGCAGTTCAGATGTACACTTGTAAGTTTGTGTATTGTAATAGTTTTCAGTTGAGATTCACATTTTTTTGTTTTATCACAACCTTATGAATAGTACAGATTTCATTTCTCACATCTTGCCAAAACTGTGTTTTCACGTATGTACTGCGTTTTGGCTCAGTCGATCTGAGAAATGACTATATGGTATAAATGTATAAAATCAGACTGACACTGTTCATGAGCAGAGGTCTTAAAATAGCTATGTTTACATTTGGGTGCAAAAATCACAACAAATAACTGTTTTACAACTCTGCGTTGCACAGCTGTTATGTACGCTCGGAACGTTGTAAATGTTAAATATCTCAAGTGCAGTGAGTTCGAAGCAGCTTCGCAGCACATAATGTGTTAATTATTGAAAATTGAGCTATTTTGCCATAAAATCTGAAATTGTGGCAATAAATAGACAGTCTTGGAAAATTACTGCGATATGCCGCGAAAGTTTCACAAAAAGTACTTTCGTGCATACGAAGAGTAATCATGAATGTTACTTTCATGCATTCGACGAGTATGGTCAGAATACTACTCCGCAACCGAACGACACTTTCACAAATTTTACTTTTCGTGCTTGCGAAAATTAGCAAATTTACTTTAGGTGCATTGACTTAGTATGGTCAGGAATACTGTCGAACTGCGACACTTTCTCAAATTCTACTTTAGTGCTTGCAAAAGTGTAGCAAATTTACTTTCATGCATGTGACAGTAAAGTAAATCTAACACTTGGGAGTGGCAAATACATTCGTTATCGAATCAGAATTCAGTGTGTTTGACTGACAGCTGGCTCTACTAATGTAATTTAAGATTTGTCAGGCTTTGTCAAACAACCAATCAGAGACGGACAACACTGAACAATAAGTCAACAGAAGCCATTTTAGGTATTGCTGACAGAGAGCAGTTTCAGAACTGTAAGTACAGTATTTTAAAATTAATTGTTCTAGTATTAAAAAAACTGATAACAACATGTAAATACTGTTAATCAAAACGTTTTTATATGCTGAATCTCATTATGTAAATTGTTATAATCTAACATGCTGTATTATTTAGAGCATAGAGTTTAAAGTCAGATGGTATTTTTGTACTAACTTGTACAGATACAGCTGCAAATTGAGGGAGATAGGAAGGTGCACATGGAGCCCTATGAAAAAGTGTAACCAATCAGACATGTTTCTGCTGTTGTAATTGTTTAAAACTGCCTATGAAAAGGATGCATTTTTCCCACTTCTCAATGTTTGCAGATTTTAGCTGAAACATAAGTCTAGTAATACTGAGTGCATCACTTAGATTGGTTAATGAAGCCAGAGCAGCAGGGAATGTTTATGTTTTGATTTGTGTGTTATGTCTCAGCCCACTGAAGGTAGTTTGAAATAAGGAGGGAAAATATCAGTTTTATTTTCTTTGTAGCTCTCTGTACAGTTCTGAGTGTTAAAACTTAGAATGGCAGAAAATAGCAAAAGGACTTTGTGGATAGTTGGAAGCAGTTTCGTAAGATGAGCAGCTGAGTTTGCTGTTCATAGTAATTTTGGGAGGGACCTGCAGCTCCCCAATTGCTATGTAAGATGGTTTGGTCGTGGTGGCATGAGATGGGAACATCTTATGCCAACCATGCACAGACTTTTGATAACTCACTCTCCTCTGACATACTGCTAATACATCTTGAGGCAATGATTTGGGCTAAACGCTGGGTAGATTTAGTTACAGAGGCAAAATTGGACCTTGTTTTCTATTATGTCTATGTTGCCTGCCTGTATTATCATCTTTTAAGATATTACAGAGTGTGAGGGTCTGGCAAGCAGAACATCATATGTATCTGTTGTAGAGCTTACCCAGAAAAATAAATGTACAGATAACTGCTTTTCTACGCATGCATGGAGCAGCGTACTACACGTCACCCAGAACAAAAATACTGTAATGATTGGCTATTCCTACCAGATGGTGTACATTTCTCGCATGCTGGCAATTGCCATTTTCTGGGAGACCTTCGAGATGGAATCCTTGAAGTCCTTTAAGATTGTCAGACAGTTTGAGCAAATATTACAGTATACACAAAGGTTCTTCTCAGAACCACATTAATGTGGTCAAAAAATAGATCAACTGCATGCATCACTCACACACGGCACATATATGGGTTTGTAATATTAATATTGTGGGATGCTATATTAGAATAGTGGGGACACAGCAACAGTAATTTACCCTGTTGCTGTCACTTCAAAATAGCCATGATGTTGTTATGTGTCAGATTTTATATAGTTTGAGTATGCAAGTGACTGTAGCAATTACTATGGTCTTGCAGATATTGTAGTTGTCACAGTATAGTATGTATTGCAACAAGAATGAAACACAATGGTGCTGTTTAATGTATAGGTTTCTTTAGTGGTATGTGTGGAAATAGAGTTATTTTGAATGTAACACGTATGTGTAGTAATTTGTATATATCCTACCATGAATACACAACACAATTATCATATTATTTAACTTTGATCAGGTTTGTTAGCCAACTTCACATTTATTAAGTGTATTTGTAGGTGTGTGCACAGTTCTGCAATGTGTGGTTCATCTGTGTTTTACATCACTTTACAATGCTGTGGTGTGTGGTTGAAGGGTGTAGTTATGGTGTTATGGACAGTAGTAGGATATCACATGTTCAAGTCTGGTGCTTACCTGCATACAGACACTTAGATACATAGTATGTGATGCAGTCTGTTATACACAGTTTAGGTGAGATGGTGGCAACAGCTCAATAACTGTGGTGCAACATTGCAAAAGACAGTTGTACAGCTCATGCTGTGTGAGCACCTCAGTGTAGTAGACATGCAGATGTGATGGTGTGGGCAATCTGATGTTCGATGCAGTAGCCCCCCACCCCGAGAGTACTGAATGGCATGCTGGTGGGACACCATAGCGTAGCAGCAGCTGTTGTTACTGCTGAGGTTGCTGAATCCCTTCTTGGGGCTGCATAATGCTAGTGAGATGTGTTTCTGCCATGGTGAAGGAGATATGGCCTTTAATTTAATAAGTATTACATGGAATTAGTTTAACAAATGATTAATATTGGTAGATGATAGTAATGTGGATTTTTTGTGTTTGTATTTCAGAACTAAATAATTTAAAAATGACAATGAGGCAGTGGACCTTGCGAGGAGGTGTGCACTGCTTGAGGCAGTCAGGCCAGAGAGGCAATGCAAGGTTTTGATGAGGGTATGGACCGGAAACTGGATTCGATGTGGAGGTGCATAAACTGCTTTCCTGCATATTGTTTTGAAAATAAAAACAAAACAATAGTGCAGTTAAGCGGAAGTGGAAAGCTGTTGAGCCAACGTTTTACATTCTAAAACAGCGTGAGGGATACAGGACAATGATACAGTGCTGGTACTACCTCGTGCAGGTTAATGAGGAGGAAGCTGCTGGCAAAATGTAGCTGGGGGAGTGCCTTACTCACCGTAAGTAAATCAGCAGAACTTTTCATAATGGATGTGCATGTATTCAGAATTTGTAACAATTATTGAAGACAGCATAATTAACCAATAAGACATGAGCAAGAATTATGTTAATGGTCTGTAAATCACCATCTAGTGGTGTAATGTGGCATGAGGCACAGCCAAGTGCTACATGCCCCTACAGGGTGATTACGCGACCATTAATATAAACCCTGAGACTGCTCCTTATTAGTATTTTATACAACTATTTTGTAAATAGTGTTGAACCTTGTTTAGCATGTGATTAGTCTCTACATATATGTTAATCAAAGATTTACATACGGCTAATAAATGTTTGCTACCAATCAGACAGCTCTATTTCTCACACCCTTTTATAATCGTAATACTATATGTAAGGATGTACTATGAAAACATGTAGCTAATTATTGCATTTATTTACTGTGCTGTTGTTCAGTCACAAGCCACACCTTAGTAACATAGCCATACCAGAAATAGTACATTCATACATATATGCACTTCCTATTATGGTATGTTGGTAGAGAACAATATGTAACTGTTTAGTCATTGTAATGTAGTGGTATGAAACTTGTAACTCTGTAATACTGTGTATGTATTAAAAGTTAATTTGCACACATGTGCAACAAACATAGTGGCATCATATGACATTTCATAGTTATTACACACCTGTTACAATTAAGGTACTTATTTGCAGGTGTTTTGCAGTTTTCTTTGTGTGCTGCAGCTGTCTGTCACAATTCCAAGATTCATTGCTGTATAGTTAAAAGGGGGAAGTATTTTCAGTGAGCAGTAATACAATATTGACTCATGGTGTGTCCTGTGTGCTACATACACAGACAGACACGTAGAAATGTACATATCAATAGTGTTTGGTGCCCCACCAGTTACAGACTATGTAGATAATGGTGTGATGGGCCCCCACCACACAAAAATCCAATTGTTATTGTAATATGTGGCCACAATGCTTGTGGTCTATATAATTAGAAGCAATGTTATCTATGTGGTGCCTGATTTACTGTTGTTGCAAGTATTTAAAAACTGTACTGTGATTCACATCAACCACTTACATTTTTTTTTCTTTCTGTTTCATGCTAGAACACCGGAGGTCTCCCCCGGCTTCTCGTGAGGTAGTACCAGCACAGCGTGAAGCTGTGGAGGGTGGCCAGTCGGACACAGAAAGTGTCATTCTTATTCAGTCCAATGATAAGAGTCTGATATTAATAATTGTTCTATGTTATTGGTCTGTGTTAAGAAATAATGTTATGTGTTAGCTGCAGAAGTTAAGGCTGTATTTTTTAAAAAAGGTCTTTACTGATTAAGTATTGTTTGAATCATGTATGTATTCTTTTTACTTGTTGACTGGGTTGAAAGCATTTTTTTAATCATTCCATACAAGGAAGAAAGAGGCAGTCTCTCATCTGGCAACAGACAACACTTAAAGGTGAACTGTCAGCTTTGCCCCTCGGTTACTGCTAAATTCCCATCTGACATTCTACAACTAAAAAATTGTAAAGAGGTGACTGTAGAATGACTCTGAATAAAAGAAAAAGTGATCAGGTTACCACATTTCACAATTAACAAACAATTCCCATTACTGGTGTACCAGCTTAAAATCTCCATGCTCTGTAACCATTTCCATACTAAGCACTCGCATTTACGGGGAGTGCTGTTCTGAACCACACATGTTTAAGATTGTCATTGTCAAAAACTGTTAATGCATAAGAGAATAGTATTCCAAATCTTTTATGGTGTTTACAAATAAGAAACGAGGGTTTCTTCTGACACAAAATACTTTTAAAAGGTGCTAACCAACTCTAGTGAATGTGCAGTGGCAACATGGAACAAGATCCCGCACCAGCATGAGAAACTGCTGTTACTACACATGTGAGTGGGATACTATTTTTCAAGTATGTGACAATGGATGTATGTCCATAGGGGTACTTGTCAGTACATGTGGTGTTTGTGGGGGGGGGATCTCTTGTCCTCTGATACTTTTGGTGGTGGAGTTTCATGTACAATGAGTAATTGAGTACCAATTGTAATGTTGTTGGTGTCTCACTGGTATTCACTAGTGTGCCGTTTAATTATCTGTTGCTAATTACCAGATGTTCCTAGATGCTTATAGACTTATTATTTCTATATCTGCTGGCAATGTTTCATTTTTATTATTGCTATATTTATAAATGGACAGTATAGAGTGTCTACATGTTTGTTAATGTGTTTTAATAGCCCTGTAGGGGTAATATGCTTAATAACACATAAACGACTGCCATATTTAGGTAGAGGGTCATTAAGTGAAGAGTTACATGATATGTATTTTTTTGTTCTTGCTATTATAATAACACATTTTGTCGAACTGTTTAAAAAAGAGGTCATCATATAGTTAGGTCTACATGTATGTAACTTAAAGGTACATATAAGGTTGTTAGGATGTTTCACTATAAGAAATATGCATTATCACAGTGTTTTAACTATTGCCATTGATGGGTAGGCACTGCTTATTCTGCACTGTATACTATCAATTATAGATTTCTGTGTTTTCTTTCTGTGAAAATGTAATTGGACAAACATTGTTAGGGAAGCACCAGAAACAAATGGATTTCTTATATTAAGTGTTCTGGATTGCATGGACATTTGTCTTGAAAGAACACAGACACATGGTTTCATAATTTCAACTTTGTGTGCCTTTCTGCGGATGAGAAGAGTTGTTGTATGCATGTAATACTGAGTTAAGAACATACATCTAGCTGGAGAGACAGCTGTTTTTGTAAAGAGACATGTGTTCATATGATAGTTGTACGCAGTGATGTAGTTTTAGAAATTGATGTTTTAAAGAAAAAGACTTTTAGCTTGATATTTCATCTATTAATGTGATCATTTTTAAACTTGTTTGCTTTTATAGAGCCCGGAAGCTGCTGATGTACAACCAGTGGAGGTGAAGCAGGAGGCCGGCGCCAGCCCACCACGTAAGTGAAATCTGAAAATGTTTCCAAGCAAGATGTAGTCCCACGGTACTGTGAACTTAGAATGTATGTTATTATTATTGTGTCTTAGTTCACCAGGTGTGTAATTAATAATGTAATTTTACGGTAGTCTAAACTTTTCTTTTATATTGCCTTGCTGCAGCTGCACAGCAACATGTTAACAGTGTGCTGATTTGGGGCTGTAATGCTGTTGGGTGAATGCAGGTTACACATCAGTGGCTGTGTACAGTATAATGTAATCACCCTGCATTTGTAAGTGAAGCTCTACTTCAGTTTTACCAAAGCTTATCATACTCAGAACAGCATTTGGTTATGCCTTGTTGCTATTATCTGCATGCTTGGCAAGTAGCCTATGGTTGTCAACATTGGTGGTGATCAATGCTCATGTTGATAACTACACCTTGCTGTTTTAGTGTGATGACAGGGGGAGCCCACTGCCTGTTGGCATACTCACTCCAAATGTTGAATTGTGAGGGGTGTGTGCAATACCCCTTGGGTAGCGAGCCAGTACCACTATCTTTGCTTGTTGTGGGGGGCCCAATCCCTGTTGCCATTATTGACTTTATTTGTGCTGTGAGCTTACAAGGGTGGCAATGCATTGATGACTGCAGATACCCAAGCACCAAAAACAGACAACATGCTGGAAAGATATCCTAGTGAGCTAAATGGTGTGCAACACAAAAAGTGTCCAATGATGATTTTTGTTTTTTTTCCAATGTAAAAGTTCAAAATGTGTCTTGTAGTATTCATGACCCCTTTTCCCAGTTAAACTCGATTGCTGTGCAGTGTGTCTCTCTTCACCCTTGCCAACCTCATACTTACCTCTACAGTGCAGTGTGATGATATTCAGTGCACTGTCACATATATGGATTTTCAAAGGTGATAATGAAGTGAGGAATGTTGATAAAATTTATAATGGGTGAATAATGGGACTGTTTGCATGTCACACTATGAATATCGCACATTTGTACATGGCACTATGGAAGTTGTCTCACCACATGTAAAATGCAGTAGTCTGACCACTTGCAGTGGTGCAAGTTCCAGTACATCATACACTGGCTGTGACTGGGTGGGGTGCTATTAAAATGAATTGTTGAGTAGCGAAACTGTGTTAAATATTGGGCCAGACACATCACATTGCTAAATTTTTCAATGCTTTACGGCTTGTGCCACACAGTGGTACACTTTGAATGCTCACCTATACTATCAAACTGTGTTTTCACACTTTCACTATATGATGGCATGGGTGCTGTGCCAAATCGGGTACAGTGTGAGGACATAACAGTGACAGTGTATGTGAGCAAAGGTGCTAATATGGCTATTTAAAACATTTGTTGTGATATGAGCATTACATTCTATCATTGCAATCAGGTATTGGATATTTCCCATGCACTGTAGTAGGTTTGAAAATGTTGTGTATTTATATACCAAATGTTGAACACTGTAATTTTTTTTTACCTACTAATGTACTGCACAGCTGTTTTTTGTTACAGCATGAACAAGATGTTTTCCTGCCCTGCAATATCTAACAGCCAGAGGAACACGCTAATGCCTGTCATCCTCTGCAGGGTGTGAGTGCTTTGGCATCAGTTAGAAACTTTCTGACTATTACACTATCAATGCTAATGATAGCAAAGCAACAATTGGCATTGATAATTGTTTATTTCATAATGTCAGATAGTGCATTACAGAACCTTATTAGTGCTGCGCCACATTGTCTTGAAGAATTTTACCCTGTGTCAGTGCAACAGCACAGTGATCTGCACATTACGGGCATCTAACAGTGCACCAATTAATTAAATCTGTTTATTTTGACTAGATTTTCCCATACTCTAGTTTAAGTTTTAGGTTAGTTGTCTGAATTTCTTGTAGTTATGCAACCTAAAAATCTGTTATTTATGTTCTTTATGTACTTGAAGATCTCTGGCATGTTTGTGGAGTGCATTTTTGCTGTTGATATGTAAATATGTAGGTTATTGAGTGGACATTTAGGGTGTGCTTTGCAAGACATAATTATTATGATTTTCCTGTTGTAGAAAATTCCCAGAATGTAAGTCTATGATAATTCTACATGATAGTTTGTTAATGGTGTTCTGCTGAATGCATGTAATATCAGTGACTTAATTATTTAAAACAGTAATGTGTGTTGAGGGGCTGAAATAAGGCTCAAAAGCTGTTTGTTTTCAAATAATCATCAAAGTGATCATGATTAAGTACACATTTAAATAGATAGTGTTCATGTCAAGGTAGTTTTGTTTTTTATTGCAGAGATGACTAGACATTACAGGCAGATATGGTGAAGTAACAATTGTCACACTTGATGAGGATCTATTTCAATTGTATGGTATTATACTGTTGATTGTGCAAAAGTATGTACATACTGAATATTTATGTCTAGTGAATAAAATAGAAGAATAGCATTGTAAACCACATGTAACTATAAGGTTTTTGATGCTGTCAGCTCATTATATTATATAGTTAATAAAGTATAATATAGACACAAATAACATAACAAAATAGTTTAGCATCACACTTCAAAATATTATCATAAGTTTGAAATTAATGAATTTATGATATTGCAGTACCTAGGAAATATTTGAAGTTAAATATTTGAAAGTCATAACTGTTTTATTTGTCTTGTGTATTCATCATTTTTTTTTTGAATCTTTGTAGGGTGCCGGCGATTGAGAAGATGTACTGGCCACTGCCGCTGCTATAATTAGCTCGTGCTCGAGGTTGGCAGTCCGTAGAAACAAAATGTTGTGCTCCTTGAAAGGCAGGAGTAGAATGCTGTCTCTCTTGGAGGCACAGCAGCGGACTGTCAACCTCGTCTTCAGCTTGATTATAACAGTGGCTGATGGCACTGTGGCCAGTACCAGTGCTTCACCTCCACCAGCACCACCTGTTACCTCAGCTTCCCTTGGCAAAACTGACTACCCTTCACAGTAGTCCGGTATCTCCTCTGGAGGGCGCAACAGCTTCCACTTCCTTTGCACCTCCACATCGAATCCAGTTTCCACCTTGGATTGCCTCAAGCAGTGCATACACTTCTCTCAAGTCTTGACCAAACACTTGCATTTAGTTAAGAAAGGACTTTTAAGAAATTTTTTGTTGTTGTTATCTATGTAAAAAAAACTTTATTTTTATAAAATATTTATTTTTATATGAAGCAATACACACTTTTATAAGTATTTTTTCATTTGTCTTAATATAATATTTGTAAATATATATTTTTCTATGGTTTTATAAAAAGAAATATATTTTTGTTTGTGTTTAATTTAAAATATCTTAAATATTTTAATAGTAAAAAAATAGTGAATTCATACTCTCTTGTGTTTGGTGTGTTATTATGTACTGGGGATGTTTATTGAAAATAGTTTCAAACAAGATTTACACAACTGTTATTTTCTCATTTGCTGAAAGATCATACCACACTATTGTGGCATTACAGTTGTGATTCTCCATAGAAGTAACTTAGATGTGTTACAATGCTACCTTACACTATTTGTGGCACACTGTTGTTGTTTCATACACCTAGTGCTACAGAATGTGTGTATGTGTATCATGATGAAGATGAGTATGTGCCTGCTAGTACAACAGTGAAATTTCTGTGTTGGCGTACTTACAGCAAAGTTATGTATTCAGTACCAGCAAACCTCTTCTACCTCTCTTCACATGATTGGTGCTACCACCTCAGTTGATTGTAAAACCAATGTCTATAAAATCACAAGTTACTACGGTAACATATCCATTTGTTCAGTAGATGAACTAATGGTGTCCATCTCATGTCATATACTCTTTTACTTATGTACATCTTTTCCTTTACATATGTGCTCACAAAGAAAAAGACTAAGACACTATTACATAAAAAATACAAAATGGAATAACAATGACAAATTACTATGAATAGAGTTATATAAAAACAATATGATTCACAGTGAAGTACTGTTACTGTTAATAACAGTAAATACTACTACAAGACTTGAAGTATTCCTGATATTGGAACATTTTTGGTATGTATGTGCAGTATTCTTACAACTATAAATCCTGTACTATAGTGAGTAATAGTTCTGAAAAAGACAGGATATTCATGGCAAAAAACTCCATTTAATGCATCAGTTAGGGTTGTTCCACAGTGACAAAAGTGAGGAGATTCGATGTTAGTGTTGAAAACCCTAACTCCGAATTCACCCCCCCCAGCACCACACACTCACAGACACACACACACACACACATATGCAAGTATGGGGGAGGACCAAGTCAACACAACCAATGACAGACATCCAGCAGCAGGTGACAGAAATAACAAACAATTGTCTAAATGTACTACGAGACATCCCCACCCACCTGACCAGGTACTGCATGCTCAGTGGAGATCAACAGCAAAACTGAGGCCATGTACACCAAACATACACATTCCTGATTGCAGCTGCACACCGTGCCACACTTATTAGTTGCATGGCCTTACCTACCGATGCCCCAAACCAGACCACACCACATGTGGTGGGCCACCTGAGCAACAGAGTTCAGCAAAAGCAAGGAGTTGTACAGGTATAGTATATCTGATTATAACAAGGGTTTGAGAAATGCAGCTTTCTAATTGACTGTAAACATTGTAACAGCCTTATGTTTAGTTTTTATTAACATACATGTAGAGCCTAACCATATGATGAACATGGTTTAATGTTGTTTAAAAAACAGTTTTATTTTGATAGCAATAAGCCACTCCCAGGTATTAAGTTAATGGTCAGTTTATCACTGTCTAGCAACATGTGGCACTCGGCTATGCCTCATTCAACATTAAACCCCTACAGGGTGATTAACAGACCATTTAACATAACTGTTGGTCATGTCTTATTGCTTAATTGTCTTTATGAGTAGATACTCTCCCTCTGCTAGGCACTGCAGCAGCTTTGCAACACAGTGTCCCACCCAGTTACACCATACACTGTTTAGTTACTGGAGAATGGCTGTGAATATGAACTCATGAAGATGAACAGTATAACTGTATATAGATATAGAAGGCAGAATTTCACTGTTCGCTGATGACACAAAGCTCTGTAACAGAGTAGACACACCAGAGGGTGTAGACAGAATGAGAAGGGACCTGCAGAAACTTGAAGAATGGTCAAGGGTTTGGCAGTTGAAATTCAATGCAAAGAAGTGCAAGATAATGCATATGGGGCACAAAAACCCTGGCACAATATATCAGTTGGGGGGTGAGGATATAGCATGCACCAAGCAGGAAAGGGATCTTGGGGTTGTCATCTCTGATGACCTCAAGGTAGGGAAACAGTGTGACAAGGCATCAGGTAAAGCAAATAGGATGCTGGGATGTATAGGCAGGGCATCACCAGCAGGAAAGGGAGGTCATAATTCCGCTATACAAGACACTAGTGAGGCCCCACCTGGAGTACAGTGTACAGTTCTGGAAACCACCTACGTAAGGACATAGACAGGAGAGAAGGTTCAGAGGAGGGCAACAAAGATGGTGCATGGATTGCATCACAAGTCCTATGAAGACAGGTTGAAGGAACTGAACATGTACTCCCTGGAGGAGAGGAGGAGAGAGGGGATATGATAGAGACATACAAGTATCTTACAGGGAGGAACAGGGTGCAGGAAAACACTATTTTTAAGCGAAAAGATGTTTCAGGACTAGAGGGCATGGGATGAAGTTGGAGGAGGACGATTCAGAGGAAACATGAGAAAGAATTTCTTCACAGAGCGGGTGGTGGACAAGTGGAACACCCTGCCAGAGGAAGTGGTGGGGCTGAAACAATCATAGGATTTAAGAATGCATGGGATAGACATAAAGGAATTCTAGAGGTCAGGGATAAGGAAATAGACTTCTAGGAAAACAAACTGAACTTACAAGCTCAAATGGGCAGACTAGGTGGGCCATAGGCCCTTATCTGCCGACACTGTCTATGTATCTATGTATCTATGTAACTTGATCATTACAGTCATCGAAACCTTAGTGTGATTATAACTGACAGAGTCAGTGACAGAGAATAACCCCTGCTGTCCTAGTACACTTACCCCATTGTGAGTAAAATCAATATTAAAAGACATTCTGTTTATAGCTACACCATACCTACTTGATTCCTGTTGTACCACAATTAACACAGTAATCACTTTGATAGCATCAGTGACAGAAGTGTGGCAAACCCAAACACTAGGCATACAGCCTTACTATGAAACAACTGTAAAAAAAAATTACACTGTGTCCATAAGTGGCATAGATCACTCATTGCAACAATAGTAAATGTATTACTATTTGAATAAGTTAGTCATCACAGATGCAATGAGATTGTCTTTATCAGGTACAACATACTCAGTAAGTGTCTACAGGAAAATCTATCCTATGTACATCTCCAATACAGGTACATCATTGTTGGCTCAGTAGTGCTATGATATTTACAAGTTGCTTGGCCTGATTCATGCAATTACACTGTTTCTTACAAAGAATACTTACTGCATTTTTAGTATTGAAACACACTGAAGGTCTATGTATGTACAGCAGCAGTACACCTTCATCAGTAATAATTCATCTGATACTGGCAGTACGAATTTCACAGCGTTGAACAGGCAATGCTTTTCCATACGTTTACATCAGCCTCTGTATCTTGAGTAAACCGTTGGAGTAAATGTACTGCTATGTAAATCACATACTAAATGTAACACTACTTTTATCTTGAGCATGCTAGTGTCTTGTAGTTATTTTATGTACTTCTCTTAATTAATGTATATTCACTAGTGTTAAAACCTTTCTACAACTGTCATCATGCACCTTCAGCATTTATATTGACTAACGGCACAGTACCAGTTGTGTTGTGGTGTGGGGCATCGGTAGGTAAGGCCATGCAACTACTAAGTGTGGTACGTTGTGTGCAGCTGCAATCAGGGATGTGTACGTTTGGTGTACATGGCCTCAGTTTTGCTGTTGATCTCCGCTGAGCATGCAGTACCTGGTCAGGTGGTTGGGGATGTCTCGTAGTACATTTAGACAATTGTTTGTTATTTCTGTCACCTGCTGCTGGATGTCTGTCATTGGTTGTGTTGACTTGGTCCTCCCCCATACTTGCAAGTGTATGTGTGTGTGTCTGTGTGTGTGTGTGTGGTGCTGGGGGGGGGGAATTCGGAGTTAGGGTTTTCAAACCTAACATCGAATTTCCTCACTTTTGTTACTGTGGAACAACCCTAACTGATGCGTTAAACAGAGATTTTTGCCATGAATATATATATATATATATGTACATACACACACACATATATATATATATATATATATATATATATATATAATGGCATGGTAGTGCCACTATAGTTAAGGTTCAGTACCCCATTTAATGTTAAATCTGAAATTTGGCAGCTTAATAACCTCGCAACCATATGACAGAGTTGACTGAAATTTGCAATGCATGGCCTGGTATCATAGTTCTTTGGATCTGACAAGATTCGCTATGGTCAGATGTTTGGGTGCGGAGCTACAGAGCACCAAAAAAAAAGCATTAATTATGGGGTTTCATATGTTTCTTTGCTTGCATCTACAGGTTGCACAGCTTGCACAATTGGTACGAAACATTCAGGTAACATGCAGCCGGGGACTCCAATGTGCCTTTCAAAGATTTCATGAAAAAATACTAAATGGTTCAAAAGTTATTAAAAAAAAACCTGCTTCCCATTATAGTCTATGGGAAAAGTTAAAATATTCAAAAGTGTCACAAATGCAGTTTTTACTGTGGCAAATGACCCTTTTACTTTTGAGATTCAACCATTTTTTTTCTGTTGGTGGTCAGAGAAATGCTTGGCGTTTAAATTTGGAACCCTCTAGGGAAATAATTCTTGTTGTGTTAACCTAGTTTAGCCCTGTGGATGCTAGCCATGTCTTTTTTGGGTGGTAAAACACCCCAGAAATATGTTTTTTACATTTTTGTAAACAGTAGTGTTGCAAAGTACTTCCAAATATGCAACATTTTCGTGATTTTATTTGCGAAAGTGTCGTGATTTGCAAAAGTACTTTGAGAGACTATAGCCAAAACAACAAGAAATGTTTGCCACCCTGCAGCAAAACAACAGTTTGGTCTTTTGGGCTGAAATTTGCAGGGAAGAAAGCCAACATCCTACAGATGTGACTCTTTGTGGTTTGGTGACAAAATAATACAGGACCGCAAAGTTATGGCACTCCGAAGTTGACAATTTTTCCCATAGGATAACATTATGGCATCTGACGTGCCTTTCGGGTCCCGTATCTCGAAAACGCTTTGAGATACAGACTTTTTGCTGCAAAACCACTTAGTCCCCCACCAGGGGGGTAAGTGCAAAACTAGCCTGGAAAGTCATAAATAATATGAGATTTTATTTTTTTCCTATGCCGTATGGTTTCTGAGATATAAGCAATTCAGTATTCCAAGTGCTCATTTTCTGCTCCAAGGGCCATTATTATGCATACATTCTTTGTATTCACTGTGATTCTGAATGCTCCTTTTTGGGAAAAAAAGTGTGTGCATTTGCGGTACTGTGACTGTTAGTGTTTCAACTTGTGTTTACGTTACCATTTGCATTTGCATTTCCGTATACATCACCTTGTGTGTTACCATTTGCTTTTGCGTTTGCACTTGTGTTTGCATTTCTGTTTGGGTTACTGTTTCCTTTGGCTTCATCGTTGGTGTTACTGTTACTGTTTGCATTTCCAGTTGCATTACCATTACTGTTTACATGTTTGTTACCATTTGCATTGGTGTTTCCATTGGCATTAGTATTTGCAATTTCGGTAATGTTTCCATTGTCGATTGCATTACTGTTTCCTTCCGTGTCGCTGTTGCCATTACCGTTTGCGTTTCTGTTTGTGTTTCTATTACCATTTGCATTTTCGTTACTGTTTTCATTACCATTTGCATTTCCATTGCTGTTAGCTTTTGTTTAACCTTTTGTGTTACCATTTGTGTTTGCATTTATGTTTGCACTTGTGTTTGTCTTACCGTTAGCATTATCATTGCCGTTTGCATCACTGTGTGAGTTGCCGTTTGCGCTTGCGTTTGCATTACTATTAGCATTACTATTTTCTTTTATCTCAGTGCTGCCATTACCATTTGCATTTACGTTACCGTTTCTGTTTTTGCATTTTCGTTACTGTTTGCGTAACCATTTGTGTTTGCGTTAATGTTTGTGCTTGTGTTTACGTTACCGGCTGCATAACCATTTTTGTTTGCGTTAACACTTGCATTTCCTGCATGTCTGTGAAATTTGTAATACTAAGTCTACTATGGTACTTCTGTGTATCTACCAATTTTCATTTGACATCTGCATATGTTTTTTGCAGAATGAAGTGCCCAAAAATTCACCACTCATGCGTTGTCTTATGCCCATGCTGCTCTGCAACTGTTGAAGAGATTTGGATAAGATTTGGTATACATGGAGTGGAATGGGGCATCTATTTATTTACCTATTTATATTTCACTGGTACACATGTTTTTTGCATAGTGCAGGGCAAAACATTCTGTTTCTGCTATTTTTATGCACTGCTTTGTGTGATGCATAGTGCAGCCACTGTGTGGTTGATTGGTCTGACATTTGGCATGTAGAAAGCCCTTTCTTCAAGGAGCATGCATGCCAGTGTTTGTTTGGTGAAGACAAATCTTGTTCCGTTAAAGAGTTATAAGTGTTTGAAGTTGTCCCCTTCGCAGTTAGAGATTTCTTTTGGCTCGAGTTCTGCCATTTTACCACATTTTTGGCCTCGATTTTCACCATTTTGTGGTGGAAGACTTCTTAAAGGTGCAGAAACTTAAAATGTGAATATCTCTTGAACAGTTTGGTCTTTTCACATGACATTTGGAGGGTGCTGAGTGGATGGCATGGAGATGTGAATTATGCTGTTTACATGTTGGGGAAATAATTCACTGTGGAGATACTGCGTGATGCACTTATCATTTTGCAGATAGCATTATGAATGGTGCTAGTGGCTTGAAATTTATAACATAGGTAGCCCTACTGATACGGAGGTGCCTTTCAGTGATTTGACTCACATTAGTCTTTGTGCCGTTATCTTGGAAACAAAGTGAGATACAGACTTTTCTCTGCAGTTGGCTCACATCGCCTTTGTTCCGTTATCGCGGAACTAAGAGAGATACAGACTTTTCGCTACTGTTGGATTACATCACCTTTGTGGCATTATCTTGGAAACAAAGCCAGATACAGACTTTTCACTACTGTTGCCTCAGATCAACATTGCGCCATTATCTTGGAAATTAAGAAAGATACATACTTTTTGCTACTGTTGCCTCACATTGCCTTTGTGCCGATATCTCAGAAACGAGCTGAGATATAGACTTTTCGCTACTGTCGGATCACGTCACCTTTGTGCCGTTATCTCGGAAAAGAAGCGAGATACAGATTTTTCACTACTGTTGTCTCACATCGCCTTTGTGCCATTATCTTGAAAACAAAGTGAGATACAGACTTTTTGCTACTGTTGCCTTCTATCAGCTTGCTGTTACCATTTCCGTTTGGGTTACCGTTTGTGTTTCCCTCACCGTTTTCATAATGGTTTGTGTTTGCACTTCCATTTCCGTTACCATTTCTGTTTCTATTTACATTTGTGTCACTTTTGCTATGACTGTTAGCTTTTGCAGTTACATTTACTGTTACCATTACCGTTGTCTTTCGCGTTTGCATTTGCATCACTGTTACCACTACCATTTGCGTTTGCGATACCATTTCCATTACCACTTGCATTTCCATTTCTGTTTGCGTTACTATAACAGTTAGAGCTTGTGTTTGCATTCATGTTTCTGTTGGTGTTACACTTACCATTAACATTTGTGTTTCACTCACTGTTACAATTACTGTTAGCATTAGTGTTACTGTTACGGTTATTGGTTATTACGCAGACATGGGCAGCATGGTGGGACCCTAACACCAAATTTACTTGCTTTTGTCACTGTGGAACAACCCTAACTGATACATTAAATGGAGCTGTTTACCATGAATATATATATATATATATATATATACACACATAATTTGGATACAGTATAACGTTCCTTACCTGTTTTGTTTTTTTCTCAGGTGTAAGCTAGTGTAGCAGTAGTAAGGGAAGAAGATGGCTTCCATCTACAGCGAATACACTGCAGATTACCTGAGGCAGTTGTGTCAGAAAAAAGGAATCCAGAGGCGGCTGATGAGAAAGTGACTGTCTAGAACCTTGAGTCACAGCTGGGTACTGAAAGGGACCAGACCTTGGGCATGGGATGCCAAGGGACATCATATAGTCCAGTCCCAGGGAGGATGAGGACAGTGAGACCAGAGGGAACTCAGAGCCACAGTGCCAGGGGAGGGTCACCACAATGCTGGAGTCAGAAGGGATCAGGCTGAAGCTAGAGTTGAGGAGATTGCAGCTGGAATTCAAACAGAGGATGTTCCAGATGTAGCTGGAGATGAAGAAAAAAGAACACCAGCATTAAAGAAAGGCAGAGGAAAAAATGTCAACTTCAGAGAGAGGCCAAGAGAGAGAAAAAAGCACCAGAGGGAATTTGAACTAGTGAATTTAAGACTCCAATGACCAGCACCAGAGGTGGTATGTGGTAGGGGTGAACCTGGAACTCCAGGACTGGGGGCACAAATTAAATTCTAAATTAATAGCTGAATTTAAAGAGGGAAAGGATACAGATGCATTTTTGAATTCATTTGAAAAGGTCAGTATCCTGGATAAAATACCCAGGGAGTCCTGGAGCTTCTAGTTGTCTGCACTACTGACTGGGAAAGGGCATGAAGCACTAGGCCAAATAGACAATCAGGACAGTAGTAATTATGAGACACTTAAAGCTGCATTGCTTAAAAAGTATGAATTAATGCCTGAAGCATACAGGGTTCAGTGTCATAAGCTCCAGAAAAGCCCTGACATGAGCTATGAGGAACTCTCCACAAAGCAATGTCAGTTTTTGAAAAGTTGGTGGGAGGGAGTAGAAGCAAACTCTGTAGAGAAAATTAAGAAGGCTGTACTTCTAGAACAATTCTTTTGTGCTTGCCCAGCAGAGTTAAAAACCTGGCTAGAGGCCTGAGACTGCAGATCTGTTGGACTGCTATGCCAGGAAAAGGCCTGCTCTGAAAGGGAGTGGGGTTGGTGTGACAGCACGAAAGGGGAAAAGCACACCTGCAGGGCAGCTAAAACATTCACTGCCTCCACAGAAAGAGGGAAGCCCCAGGTTACAAAAAAGGGATTTATCAGATAAAAACACGATGATTGTTGGTTTTGCAAACAGCCCGGGCATATTGCTAGACAGTGTCCTAAAAAGGCACAGAGTGGTCAAAGTTGTGCTTGAATAGAGTTGGATGCACTGTGTATCCCTGAAAGCATGCCTATAAACATTAGGGAGCACATTTATTTATTTATTTATTTGCTTTTGTTGACCAGGTGGGTACACTAGACATAGGAATGCCTATTTTCAGGTACGACCTGGGAGGATACAAATGACATACAAAACATCAGTGTGATGCAGCACACATAAACCATACAGTAAATAGTTAGACAGAAAAGTACAAAACATCTCAAACATTAACTAGACTATGAAAGTACATGAGCAAGCAAAGTAGGTTGTATAGAAACATGGATAACAGGATCATAGAGAAGAAATGAGATAAGTGCAACTCAGGTCAGGAGATTCCTGTAGATCCTTAGCCAGTAGCTAGTTGGCAAGTCCAAGCTAGTGCAGTGACTGGGGGAGGCAGAGGGAGGGGGTAGAGTAGGAGAGGATAGATTGGAGAGAAGTAGCAGGAAGTGTGCAAATAGGAAAGGGCAGGCAGAGCTGGGTATTGGTTTATGGTGGCATACGCCCAGTTACTGTAAATGGGATGCAGACCCATGGGTTAAAGGTACCTGGTAATAATGTCACACACTTAATAGCATACAACATTATGGCTAACCCAGCACAGTGCTGCACCAGTGAGTGAATGGCGCAATCCCTCATATACTGATGTACATGGTATTGCATCATTCTCACTCTCCCAGGCAGAGGATAGTCCTCTGCTGGGAGTGGGTTCTGCTGACCAGCTGCTGTGGCTCAAAAGACTGAGCCACAACAGCAGGGAACCCAGGCAATACTTCTGGTACTGGGTTAGATTCCCGGTTCCAGAAAGTTTTATTTTTTATACACTTTGCACACTCCCTGACTTGAACCCCCTCCAGAGTTAATAATCTATAGTTGGAGGGGTTCGGGGGTGCACTCCACAGAAAAAAGAGATATGTCATATGGCAAGAATTTCACTGTATTGGCAGTGTGATTTTGCCATGCAGCATACTATCTTGTGACATTATGTCCCCATGCCTGGGTTAAGGATCATGGAGGCATCTCTTACCTTAGTAAAAGGGAATTTGGTTGGGCCGGAACATCTTATACCTAATCAGTTCATAACAGTAAAGAGATTCACTGAGGAGGAAAAAACTCTGCCACTAGCTAGAGTTTTCCTGGACTGGGGTGAAACAGGAGAGAGAGAGAGAGTGCAAAAAGTGGCTGTGGCAGATAGCCTCATCCTGGATGTGTTTCTAGGGAACAATCTCCAGAAGTGGGTGGTGTGTGTGGTTACTTGCAGTCAGACAGCAAAGGTTGATTGTAGTTCCCTGGACCACATAGAGTCTCTTGTGAAAAACAATGGGAAGCTGGTTCCTCAGCCTGTGTCTCCTGAAATGGAGAGTAGTGAAAGGGAGGTAGGACTTCCCCATGTAGCAGTTCACAAAACAGCTACAGAAGGTCACTCTAAGGAGGAAGGGGTAACCAATAGTCAGAAGGTTAGAGATGACAGTGACCCTGAAGGCCCTGATGCTAGAGCTATGCACCCCAGTTTAGGAACTGAAGGGGACATGTCTCATGCCTTGAGAAAATGTAAAGAATTTGCAGCTGCTCAGAGGACTGATCCTAGTTTGGAGAGGCTGAGGGCTTGCGCAGAACCTGATGGGACACAGGGAGGTGATGGGAGACATAGAGCATATTGGGACAATGGACTGTTGCATATGCAGGATGTAAGGAAAGAGGTAGGAGTGATGAGCAGGCAGCTGGTTGTTCCCCAAGGGTACCCTGATAGTTGCTCAAGATTGCTCACAATATCCCCATGTCTAGACATCTGGGAATAGCACACACTATGCAGCCATTGGCCCAGAATTTTTATAGGCTAAACTTCACCTAGCAGGTGAAATAATATTACAGGTCTTGTCACCAGTGCCAACAAATAGGGAAGGCAGATAGTAAAACCAAAGCCACCCTAATTCCCTTACCCACTGTGAAGGATCCATTCCATAGGGTAGGCATGGATACTGTGGGACCTTTGAGTACCCCAAACTCCTCCAGGAAGAGGTTTATCCTGACGGTGGTAGATTACACCACCCAATACCCAAAGGTGATCGCCCTTTCCTCATTTAGGACAAAGTTGCAGACACCTTGCTAGGGATTTTCTCCCATGTCAGGTTTCCACAGGAGGTTATCACTGATAAAAGGGGTACCTTCATGTCGGACCTGATGAAGTTTTTGTGGGAGAAGCACGGGGTGGTGCAGAGATGCATGACACCTTATCACCCACAAGCCAATGGGCTGGTGAAAAGGTTTAATGGTACCCTAAAATCAATGCTCCAAGCATTTGCTGAACAGCATGAGAATTACTGGGAGAAATACCTTCCCCACCTGTTGTTCGCATACAGGGAGGTTCCCCAAGAGTAGACAGAGTTTTCTGCTTTCAAACTCTTATACGGACGTAGTGTGCATGGGCCCCTAAGCTTGATTCAGGAAGACTCAGAAGACAAGCATGCCACCCAGGGAACTCCCATG
This sequence comes from Neoceratodus forsteri, assembly GCA_016271365.2. Taxonomy (NCBI): domain Eukaryota; kingdom Metazoa; phylum Chordata; order Ceratodontiformes; family Ceratodontidae; genus Neoceratodus; species Neoceratodus forsteri. The sequence goes on along the minus strand of CM057449.1, from coordinate 1,673,492,409 downwards.
GTAGAGTATGTCCTAAAGTTTAGGGAAAAGCTGAAGGAGCTTATGGGAGCAGCCAAGAGCAACCTGTCATCCACCAAGCAGAAGCAAAAGGTCTGGTACAACTGCAGAGCCAGAGCTCGCTCTTACAGTGTAGGTCAGGAAGTCATGGTCCTAATCCCAGTCTGGAAGGACAAGCTGCAGGCCAAGTGGGTGGGACCATACAAGGTAGTCCGACAGGTAAATGACATGAACTATATTGTAGAACTGCCTGACAGGAGACATACCCATAGAATGTACCATGCCAACATGATGAAGCCATATGCAAATAGGGCTGACATGGTATTTGCTGTGTGCAGTCCTGGGAAGGGGATGGATGAAGAAGACCCTCTACTGGACTTGCTAGAGGAAAGCAAGTGGGATTCCTCTGTGGAGGCAATCAAACTGTAGCCCCAGTTGATCCAAGAACAGTTCCAGGAAGTGAGGGAGGTTTTAGTGGACTTTGTCCCTTTGTTTACGGCCAAACCTGGACTAACCCCCTTAGCAACACACGATGTACAACCTGAGACACAAGCGCCCATATGGCAAACAGACTACCAGGTGTCTGAAGCCATCCTAAAGGACATTAGGAGGGAGGTGGAGGAAATGCTGGATTTAGGGGTAATCCAGAAATCTCACAGCCCCTGGGCCTCACCCATAGTCCTCATTCCAAAGCCTGATGGCACTACTCACTTTTGTGGGGACTATCATGTACTCAATGCAGTCATGAAGTCTGATGCCCACCCAGTGCTACAGATGGAAGAACTACAGGACAAGTTGGGAGGGGCAACATACCTTACCACCACTGACTTGACAAAAGGGTATTGGCAGGTGGAGTTAACTGCCAGAGCTAGGTAGAGGTCGGTCTTCATCACTCCAATAGGATTATTTGAGTTCAAGGTAATGCCTCTTGGAATGAAGAACACCCCTGCCACCTTCCAAAGGTTAGTCAACCAGGTGTTACATGGTACTGAAGAGTACACAGTGGTGTATCTGGATGATATTGCCATCTTCAGTACCAGTGGGAAGGAACACCTTTCCCAACTGAAGGAAGTGTTGGGTATGATACAGAGGGCAGGGCTCACTGTCAAGGTTGAAAAGTGCCAGCTGGTCATGGCGAAGGTGGCATACACAGGACATGTAGTAAGGTGGGGGAAGCTCCATCCCAATCAAGCCAAGACTGAGAAGATAGGAGCATGGCTTGGGCCTGAAATCCAGAAGCAGGTTCGGAGTTTCCTAGGGACTGCTGGGTACTATTGAAAGTTTGTACCAAATTACAGTATCCTGGCATCTCCCCTCTCTGGCCTGCTAAAGAAAAGAATGCTCAAACAGGCAAAATGGGAACCAGCCTGTGAATGAGCCTATGCACAGCTAAAGAATGCACTGTGTAGTGCCCCTGTGTTGTCCAACCCAGATTATAGTAAGCCATTTGTAGTCCAGACAGATGCCTCAGATGTGGAGACTGGAGCAGTCCTCAGTCAGACCTCTAACCAAGGGAAAGGTCACCCAATCATGTACCTTAGAAAAAAGTAGCTTCACTGGGAGCAGGCCTATTCCACAGTCAAAAATGAGTGCATTGTGCCAGTATGGGCCCTGAAGAAATTGGAGTCATACATCTACTTTGAGGCACAGACCGATCACAACCCCCTGGTGTGGCTGACTCAGATGAGTAAAATGAATGGTCATCTCTTACGGTGGAGTATTGCCTTACAGGGCTACAATATGATCATTACCCACAGGGCTGGATCAGCCAATGCCAATGCAGATGGGCTATCTTGCCACTTAGAGCAGTGAACAGAATCTGTGAAAATCATAGCCTGTGTAGGGATGGAGTCCCACAAATTCAATGTAGGAGGGAGGAGTGTTGCAAGCTACCCCAATGCTAGCCCTTATTTGTAGATATTATTCTGTTATAATTACTGATGTGCACTTTTTCCCATAGGGAAACCCAGTTATAATTTGCCATTATAACCAGCTGGCCTGGTTATAACGGCAAACATGTACTGGGTTTCTCTCAGAGAACAAATGCAGCAGTCACAATTTTCCTTCTCTAGGGTACCTTACCTCTTGGCCACAGACTTCATGGCCCATCGATCTTGGCAGTAAGTTGCTTTTTATAAAAAAAAAACTCTCCCTCTGACCCTGCAACAAAACAAAACAAAAAAACAGAAATGTGGCACGTGCTGGAGATCCCTCTCAGCAAGCATGCGCAAGCTCACCACAACTGCCGCTGGGCAGTCAGTTTCAAAATAAAAAAAAACATCTAATCAATGTTTTAAATGAAAAGCTCATTTCTTTATCCCTCAAATAAATGGGGTACTGTGACTTGGGGACTGCACAGAAACGGGACAGCTCCACGGCTGCCTGAATTTGCTTTCCACGTTCCTTATTTTATTTTGTATAATTGCTGAGGCAAAAAAGCCTTACCTTAATTATAAAAAAATAAAACATGGGGTGGCTTGTGTAAAACTCAATTTTACACACACCGTCATTGTGGGATGCTTTTCACAAACCCCTCTGGCTTCGCCCTCAGGGTTTATGTAGCATCCCACAACTCGGGTATGTATAAAATCTCATTACACAGACCACCCCATATATTATTCTCTATGTATATATGTTTTTTCATGTAATTCTATGTACATGCCAGTGTCAGCAGAGGCACATAGATAAAAGACTGGATTTTTTTTGTTTAAAAAGGGGTTTGATCTTTCTATGACCTACCAGGCCAGTCTTGCTTGCAGGAATCTGACAAGTTCTTCTCAGAAAGCTTGTGGAGAAATGATCAAAGAGCATTCATCTAATGTTAACTAGCGAAGGGAAACAGAAGTAATAAAATCAGTTTGTATAATCATACAACTTACAGGATCTTCCTTATAACTAATTAAATTCAGCCAGTTCAAAATGCCAGGGTGAGAGAAGCTATTTTCACTGCTGTAAACCCTGAAGATCAAGTCCCCAAGTTTTTCATGATTCCGTGGCCATAGCAAACCATGGAATTACCCACAGAATTTCTGGTCACCCATGGAATTTGTGTCCACCGGTGGAATTTGTGGCCACCCACAGAACAAACTTAGTCCTTTCACAACTGGAGTGCCAATCCTCTGTTGGCTCCACTGACTCCCAAACTTGCATATGCCATGCTGGGAGCCTACCCCAGCATGGCAAAAATCTCCTTTGCTGATGGGGGTACCCAATCCCCTGTGAGCTCCACTGCCCCCAAAACTGCCTGGTGCCATGCTGGGAGCTCACCCCAGCATGGCAAATGTCCCCTGTTGTCTTTAAAAGTGAAAAAAAGACATAAAAAAATCTCTTGTTGTTTCTCTGGCCCCCGCCCCAACCTGCGCCCATAATCTGCATACCACAAACCCCCTCACCCCATACTTACCTCCAGAGCCCAGTTCAATGATCTTTGGTGGACCAGGAACACGTATGCACTCTTCAAAGCTGACCACGAACTGAAGAAATGCCGGTAAGCTGTATAATGGCATAAATGGGTTTTTTCAACTTTGGTGCAGATTTCAGCCATTTTGGGGAATTTTTCACCAAATTTTCAACATGGGGTTCTTGGGACCCAACCTCATGAACTCAGTCTCTGTCATTTTGTTATTCAGCCCTGAAAGGTGATTTCGCAGTCACTGCGCAGAAACACTTTTCAGGACTGATTAATAAAACAATGGTGTCACAGTTCATGAAGTAGGCCCCCCAAAACCCTATGTTGAAAAATTGGTGAAACTAATTCCATAAATTGCCTGTTTTATGAGCGTGCATTGCACAGTTCCTACACACGCTCATAACTTCAAGTATTTTTAATATTTTCACTCCAGATTTTCAGCATTGCCATTTAACCACACATCCTTATGAACAGTACAACTGTCATTTTTCACATCTCACCCAAAATGTGTTTTTGCACCTGTAGTGCACAGTGGAATGGTCGGTGTGTGAAATCAATGTTTGGGATAGATTAAGAAAATCATAGTGACAGTGTTCATGAGCAGATGTCTTAAATTGGCTATGTTGAAAATTTGGTAACAAAAGTCCATAAAATGACTGTGTTACGAGCATGCATTATGTCAAATATGGCAAAAAAAACCAAAAAAAGGTAACATTAAGGGTTAAAATGTGCCACAGAATTGCCACAGAAATTGGTGTCAAGCACCGCAGACGTTATGCAGCAAATGAGAACCCTGCTGTAGAACTTTGATCCAATATGCAGCAGAAATTCAGGGCCCTGCTTAAGATCAAAGAGGAATGGCATTAGACAAAAGGGGACAGAAAAGAGTCCCACAGCACACTATTTTTTTTATACAGTATAAGTGCCAGGAAACATCCTTCTAACAGACCTTTGTGAGATTGTAATGCTAGGTGACATAAAAGGCTCCCACAGTACACTGACACTTTTTTAAGTGCCAAGACTTTGGGAAAGTGCAAAAGTGACACCCGTTGGCTTAAAGTGGAAGGGCCAGCCTTTATTCACAGAAGTCCAGTCCTTATTCACAGACTGAGGGGGTGGCCTTCTATATAAACTCTCTGGCACTGACACTCAGAGAAATTTTGCAATTTTGCTTGGATTCTCCTAACCACAGAGAACACCTGTCAGCACAGAGACTGCCTAAGATCCAATGGCTGCTACAGAAAGACTGCAGTATTTTGCAAACCAGTGATTCTCTGGACTTTGAAATCTTCATACCTCAGGTAGATTAGCTAACAGTCTTAGTGCATTTCATTGTACATTTTTCAGTTTTCTTTTCCTATATATTGTAACCCAAATTAATATTCTCTTTTTAGCTGTACTTGTATTTATTTACTGTAAGTATTTAGTAAAACTTTTCTTTTCCCTAAAGAAATTCTCTCTGCATGACGGTGTATCTTTTGTTTGTCTGACTGTAGAAGGTTTATTAATAATTTGTGAAAACTGTTATTGCCAGAGGGGCCATCATAAGCAACCAAACTGAGAAAAGGATCTGTAAGGGATCTGGATGGATAGGGAGAATACCAGAGTCTACAAAGATTTTGAACCAGGTTGTTGCATGTCCAGTAGGGAGAAGGCAAACCAGGTTTTTATGCTGCTACCCCAAAGAGAGTGTGATACCTGAGTCTTCCTCCTGTATGTAATAACCAAGAAAGAGTTCATATTTGGCCACAAGACTCAAGACTCAGGACTAGAGCTAGAGCGATGTCCTGGATCCTCAAGGCAGAGGTGTAGTCATGACCCCAGCGAGCACTCAAAAAAGATGAGAAGGGTATAACTGTTCCTCCTACCTGTCACAGATTGCACTTAAGGGTGGGTACTGTAAACGCAGTGGGCCTGACCCCAGGGGTTGGTTTGTGACATACATAACCATATGTAATTGATTTATCTATAGATCCTTTTTGCTGATAAAGCTCCTAGTGGTAAAACATTGGTCTTAAATTGAGGGTGTCCACATCATACAAGCTACAATAAAAATCACTTGAATAACAAAATGTTTTCAGCGGTGGTTGGTTTCTACACTTTTCATTCAGAATTTTCACCTGACCATGCCCCATCTATTAATCTGAATTGACAGTGAAGGCAACCCACTTAGGACATTTGCCTTGGAAGATTGGAGTTTTGGGTATTGTAAATTACCCCTCTCAGTGGATGGACTTCTATACCTAAAAAGGACATTTGGAGCTGTTTTAACCATAGCTACTATATAACATTCCAAATGGTACAGGTTGGAAATGTTTACATATGATCTTGTTTTTGCTGCACTTGATATTTATATATCATCTGAAATAACACTGCTAGTATAACACCTGTGTGGAGAGTATCTATTATACATAATGGATAGTTTTGCCAAAATAGGTGCTAGCTTAGATACCAGACAAATAGTGTTTGGGTTTAGTGAATCTAAACAGAGAAAAAACGTTTTACTGCTATCAGGACAAAAAAGAACTTAGAAATAGTCACAAATGAACATGAGCTACATGAAGAACTAGAATAGCTTCAGAAAAAAGACACCAAACTTGAATGGCATAGGGTAACATTAGTGGAATACCTTAATTATAAAAGAATCTTGAGGGAGCTTATGGTGCTAATTGAACATAACCTAGGGGTTAAGTCCAATAAACTAGATAGATGGTGGGAGGGCATCAGAATCATGTGCTATATCGATTTTATGTATGCCCTCATTGAGGCAGTACTAGAAGAAAGAAATAACATAGCAGAGGAGATCAAGAAGATTCAAGATCAGTTAAAAATTGCTGCAAAGGAAGATAAGTTTAAACAGACATTAGAAGACATAAAAAAGAGGTTAGACCAATTTGAAGAGGATTTAAAAAAACTAAGCTAAGAAAATTTAGGAGGGATACAAATGATTATCATTTGCATCATGTATACAATTGGAGAACTAAGACTGCATGCAGGAAAAATAGAAAAGACTCCAATTCTGATAGTTCTGGTAGCTATACATGACAGACCCACAGAGCATCAAATAATAGGGACAGCAGAAGGTTTTTTTTAGTACAAGCCCCACCCCAGGAGGACAGAACAGACCAGAACGCAGAAGAGAGAGGTCACAGATACTATAACCAAGCTCAAGAACCTACAGTATTTATGAACAAGACCAAGAAATGCATCAGCAACCCAGAGGATGAGGGAGAGGAGGTGAAGGGGAAGGCAAAGAGAGAGGGGGAGGGGGAGTGGGAAGGTACAGATATTGGGGAGGAGAACATAATAATATTTATGTTCATGATCGAACATCTTGCTATGATAGTTGGATTTTGAAAGGTGTAACACTGTCTGTCCAATGCAAAGTAGTGTTTTAGGGGGCAAATCAGTACCACTCCAGTCATCATTTGTACATTTGTACAATACTGCCTTCAGTGTTATCTTATGTCAATTAAATTTATATGCAGTAGGATTCTTTGTATGTGTGTTCCACCAAGCGCATCTGACCCAAGGGTCTTTCTGGCTGAAGGCAGTATTGTACTGTTAAACTTCTCTGACATCATTTTTTTTTTTAAATAAGTATTTTAAACCAATGGAGATTTTTTTCTGTTTTTCTCTGCATTATCTAGCTGTTATAAGTATTGTATTTTCTAAATAACTGCCATGAGCTTTTGAAGAAGGACTGGTTGGTCCGAAAGCTAGAGCACTTTGTTCTTGTTGTTACATCTATGTTGGTCCATTAAAAGGTATCAAATCATTTCCTTCTTTTTGAGAATGAGGAATATAAATAATACATGGAAACATAGTGGGGCCCTGTGCTCCCACCACGTTATTTAGTCTACGGATGTAGTGGTGGGAGCACAGGGCCCGAAGTGCCCCGTGTTCCCACCACATGGTTTGGTGTATGGATGTGGTGATTGGAGCACAGGCTCTTCAACTGTCGCAGTTTCATTAGATGATTACCCATAGATATGCAGTGATGCTACCGCAGCCTTTTCTGGTCCTGTGCTTCCACCATGTGAGTTTGTATATCAATGTGGTGGTCATAGACCAGGTTGTTGGAGCATTATGCTACCACCACATGATTTACTCTATGGGTACGCTGATAAGATCGTGTACCTTCAGGATCCCGCATTTCAGCCACGTGGCTTGTTGTATGAGACATCAGTGATAAGTACAACAGAAATTACCACAGTAACACTTACACACATAGTGACAACATCTAACACACAGATCGATAATTGGGTTATACTCTAAACACCTAACAAATTAATGTTCATTGTCTATCAACTTCTACATGTGTGTTACTGTTTCAGTGCTGCATTAGTAAAAATTGTCATCACACAGAAACCATAATATGCTGGGAGTCTGACTTTGTAGCTGTGCTACTGACACCAGCTGATGTATCTGTGCTGACACTATATCAATTTGTCAATATGATTTTCTACTTTCTATCACATCACAGTTGCTATACTGTGTTGTAGCAGAACATGATCTAGTGGTACCATGGCCATAAAAAACTCACACTCACAGAATGTCTGTCATCTGCATTTCACAATGTATGAAGATGTGCATACATGTAACTGTTTTTTTTTACTGTCACACCTACTCTGGGTGTGTCACAAACTGAATTATATGTTGCTGGCACAAGTGTATTATACTTGTGCTGACACCACCTGATTCATATAAATTTGTTATTCTACCCACATCAACATACTTCTTATTGGTTTTCATTTTGTTCTGATTATCATTAGTGTGGCACACACCAAATCATATTGTACTGGTCTTTCACATACCGTGACTTTGCACTCATTGGTAGTATCGTACTAGAACACACCAAGTAGCATGAACCTTGTGTGAAGCAGACTAACAGATGTTCACGCTGTTCCATCTTCTACTTCTCTAACTTCATTTCATACATATAAACTAATTAAGCATATTAATATTTATATACCTTTTTGAAACCAGTAATAATAAATAGTATGTATTTCACTGTTTAACTGTTCTCTACTCTGATCTCGTTGTTATGTTTTACTACATAAGCAATGGCATTATTTGCTAAGTGGCCAATAAACATGAGTAATGTTTATGTTAACAGTCTTGTGATGACCTAATACAGCCATACTATGCTACAAAGTGTTACCAATTCGCAGATGCCCTTAAAAGCAGATAAAGTGATCATCAACATTATTTTTAGTAGTACCTTATTGGTATAATAATTTTAACATTCTTTCAAACAGTATTGAACATTGTTCAAACTATTGCTAACCTCGACAGTTATGTAAAGAAGAGATCAACATGAGGCTGGCACAATGTTAACAGTCAATAATAGAATTTCATGTCTGATACTCTAGTAATCACATCAATACAAGCAGTATTCTGTCATTCTACATATTTAGTAGATGTTATCCCACAAGGTAGAATAAAACACAACAAATGTTTTTCATAAGAAAATATTTTTATGTTTTGCATTATTTATACCAAAAAACAATATAAAAGATAAAGAGTTATGAAAATATTAAATATTTTGCTTTGTATAAAAATATATATTTTCTAACATTATGAAATAAAGAAATACACAAAAAAAAAGAAATCAACAGAATGTAAATAAAATGTGTACCCAAAACTTTGATTCTTTAGGTAAATAAGTGTTTTGAAAAACCAGAGATATTCTTAACTTTAAAAAAAAAATGTCCATTTAAGCAAGAGGTGTGCTGCTGTTCGAGGCAGCCCAGTACAAAAGTTGGAGACTATGTGCAGGCGGATCAAAAATGGAAGCTGCTGTGCTGCTGGGAGGAGATACCAGGTGAGCTGTGGAGACAGCTCATTGTAGCTCAGGGAGGCTTGCTGTTGTTGGTGAAGGTGAAGCAGTGCTGGTCGGTACACTGCCACCTGCCACTGTATCCACAGGCTCGATCACAAGATTAAATGTGTCCTGCTGCACTTCAAGGAGGGATGTCAATTTGCCAACCCACTTTCGAATTGCAACAGTTTCCTCAGTTAAACTATCTATCTTGTGCTCGAGCCTGCGAATACAGTGGCAGTGGACAGTGCACATTTTCTTTTTATGTGGCTCTGTAAAGAAAGAAAAACTACCTTAGATATATTATTGTCACAATTGAACTGTATTGCATGTCTTGAGCCTGAAAATATTATGTGTTTCCCTGCATATATTTAACTAGACAGACATGTCTATTCATAGCCACATATATTAAAGTGATAATTATAAAAAATACTGTCTTATTATTCTGTCCATGATCTCTGTCACCTATGATGCATTTTAAACAGATATTTTGTTGTCAATTTAAATAGATTGTACAACTCCTGCATTCATATACTATATAACTTAACATATAATACAGTTGATTAACAAACTGCTTGTTGAGTATGCATAACACAGCAAAGTATTGAAAGACTGAAATTCCATCTTTTTCTAAGCACACTGTTATTTCAACTTATAGACATACTGGTTTTTTTTGTACATGTTCTTAACAGTTTGTGTCTCTTGTGCAGCATGAAACTGTCATGTCAGTTAGTTAATGTTAGTTTCCATTCTGTACAATAATCTCTGGAATATTGTTACAACTCAGACTGTCTTTCATGCTGTGTCTCTATAGAAATAATATTAAAGAAGTATATTGTTCCAATGTTATGATGCATGTAACAGCTAATGTTTAGCATTTGAATATAAATCCTCAGTATGACTACTGTTACTCTTTTCATAAGACATCACCTGTCCATTTAATATTAAGGAACACAATATCCAAATAATAAATACAATCAATTAACTGCTGTGTTTTTTTTCTTAACAATGTTGAATTCCACATTATCAATACAACAGTTAATCCTGTAAGTTTTGGAATGATATATGCACACAGTCTGTAGTTCTCAACATCCGACTCTTGTTTGTCTATGAGCAAGGCCACTGATTTACAGTTATTAAAACAATGAAATTCCATTATTAAGACTTCAGATTCCGGAATTGCAATGGTAACTGTTACTTTAATTTCTGGATTTTACCGGGATTCTGCTGTCATTCTTTTGGTATGTGTATAATTAATCAGAATAAAAGAAGGCTTAAAATACTGAGCATTACATAAAGCAAACTGAAAATAGTCGAGGAAGCAAGTAAAAGAAAAATACAAGTTTTGTAGATTTACTGATCTGGTATAAAATGCCAGATTCCATGAAATCTTTGTTTTTACCTGTGTTCAGGCAGTCCTAATTCTGGAATTTCACCGGGTTTTCCGGTAAAAAATGAAAACCAGTGGCCTTGACTATGAATAATGCATGAGGAACATTTTGAGCAGTGAGTTTTTTTAATATTCAGGGTGGGATTTTGCACAAAAATGCCTGGCAGCGGCACCAGCTGTGGGTAGCGCAACTGGGATGCAGCAGGGTGTGGACTGGGTGACATACAACGGTGCTGTGTCATGCTCACCATCGTTGAACATAGCAACGTGGCCTCCCACACTGCACATGGCTCAGTGGCACTGCGCCAGCACAAGTGTTATGAGAGGGAGGACGGGGATGTAGTAGTGCAAGTGCAGTTGTGCTAGGTACAGGAATAATGAAATTCAACAGTGGATATACAAATGAGGCATGATGTATGTAAGGTGCAAGTGGGGCTATTAGCATCTCATAATGACCCCATTTACATGCAGCTGTGACTATATCCTGCAACTTGCGCCTGGTGCCCTGCCACGCTGCAGCCATCAGTGACCAATGCTCCCTGCACATCGCAGACAAGTGCCACAATGCCGGATCGCAGTTATAAGTATTATTAAAATCTATCTAAATTATCCCTGGTCGTCCACTGCATCATTTCCAGCTCAATCACAGGCATAAGTATTAAACAAATAATTCAAATTATCCCTGTTGGTCCACTGGTACCCCCTCATCATACACCCACTGAGCCCCACCACTCCATTCCCCACCCCAGTTAGCATTGGGCAGCAGTTCCCGCACCTGGAAGCTGGTCATCTGCCCATGAACTGACTGCATACAGTACAACTGTACACCCATTGTTCCACAGTATGCGTCAATGGGCATGCAGCCCATACTGTACTACACAGTCCTGATATGTGAATGGATGGCTTACAGGTGGGGAACCGCCAAATGATGCTGACTAGGAGTGGAGCAGCGTGTCAGAGCTCAGTGGGTGGATGGTGAGGGGGGTACCGCTGCACCACCATGGATAATTTTAATGTATTTTTATAATACTTATGCCCACAGTCAGGCTTGAAGCAGTCCACTGCACCACCAGGGATATTATAACAATAACAATTCCCACGATTGGACGTGGTGGGGGGGTGTAACGTCGTCAGTTCCTGTACCTGGGGCTAGAGTTGGCACCCACATGTGCTGGTTACCATGTTGCACTGTAAAAAATGACAGCTCAGCTGTGGGTAGCCAGCTCTTGCTCGTATTTGTTTTACACAAAACTTTGAGCACCACTGTACAGCACAAGTAGGGATTGCACCAACATATGCGCTGCACATCACAGGCTGAATATTGGGATGTGTGGAATATGCATGTGCATGCTCCCCCACACTTGTGCCACATACATTAGTACTGTGTCCTGGTGCATTGGGATCTGTGTGTCACAACATCACCTTTAGAATATCGTGCCAGAGCACATCAGTGCACTGTGCATGGTGCAATACTGTTGCACCATGCACAACCCCTTTGAACATACCACGCTCACTTAACAATTTGTGCTGTGCAGCAGAAACCAAATAGTTTGATAGAACAATTAATCAATATTGAACATGAAGCATACAGAGTAATTATAAATGTTTGTAGATTCAGTTAACATTCAGTGGTATATCACTTGCTGTAATTAACAAGTTTGTAGAACATTTCACGTATATGATTCTGATGTGATACTTCTGTCCAGAACTACTAACTTCCTCCTGCTTCACCTGCACTACTGGGACAGACACAGCCTCCCTGGCCACTGTAACAGATATGAACACATCATGTTATAATCATAATTTACAAATGTGAATATATTACAACCCTTCAACTGTCTTAGATATAGATCATGTTCTGTTATACTGGCATCCAACTATATAGTATAGCTCTGTATGTAGCTACCTACAACATGCTTAAAGTAATGCTACACAAATTGCATGCCACATTAAAGTGTTCCAACAATGCAGACATGAACACTATGGGCAGGATATTGAAAAATGTGTACATTGCGCAACATCATTGAACCATGTGCTACCTGCAATATGGCCCGGCGTGATATTCAAAAGGAGATTTATCACAGCACAAATCTTGATGTACCATAATGCATCAGAAATGTATGCAGCACAAATAAGTGTGGGGGGTAGTATTACTATGCATACTCTGGACATCTCAATATCCAGCCTGGGATATCCTGACCATATGCATGCAACCCCTACTTCCACTGAAGACAGCTCACCAAAAAAAAGAGAAACAACACTGGCCACCCACAGCTGACCTGCTGTATTGCAGGGTGCAACATGGCAGCTACCAGCTGTGCTGGACACTTGAGCTCTGGCATCACTGTCTGTCGGAATCGAGCCCCTCAATGGCTGATTGCAAGCTTATTATAATATGAATAACCCTGCTGTTCCAGTACAACCTATTCCCAGCCCAATGACAGTCTTTTAATGACATCGTTAACACTGGTGGTCTACTGTACCCTATCTCCAACCCAATCACAGACTTTCAACAATATCATTAACCGTGGTGGTCCAGTGAACTCTATCGCCATCCAAGTTGCAAACTTAAAATAATATAATTAACCCTGTTGGTCTACTGGACCTGCTCCCTCAGCCCAATTGCATGATGCGTAACAGCAGACCCACCCTGGTGTTCCAGTGGTATCCACTCCCAACTTGTCCACTCACTGTCACCACCCTGCCCCCCCAGTCAGCAGTGGGTGGCAGCACCCCACATACAAGATGGCCACCTGCCTGCTGAGTTATACCATACAGTATGGCTGTATGCCTATTGGTCCACAGCATGGCCAATGGGCATGCAAACCATATGGATGCATTCACATCTGTGTACTGTGCAGAACAGTACAGTCTCCAAACCCATTGCTCCACACTGTGGGTCAATGTCATTCAGCCATAGTGTACTCTGTCAGTTGGCAGTCAGATGGCGTCTTTTGGGTGTGAGTGTTGTGTAGTACAGCATGACCTACAGTATGACAGCTGCATAGAGCAGCACCACAATCTGTATCTATTCTGTATTGTCATAATATGGCTGCACACAACAGCACATCTAAAATTGGACAGTTCATAACTCTTTAATATTAACTGTAAGTGCTTCTGCAGTGCTGTCATGCTTGCACATCTTTAGCGTAGTGAAAAACCGTAACAGTGCTGTAAACTGCATGCAAATCACAGCATGATGAGATGCTGATTTGAGTGTTTCCCCAGAGATAATTGAAGTCTGTTCATTTTCATATCTCTTTTGAATATAGTTAAGTTCACTACTGCCAAACATGTTTCACGAGTCTAATGTTTCAGCCCTGCACTAAAGTTGTCCAAACATATTAGTGATGCACAAACAGTTTGTGGAATATATAACAACTTTGGACATTGTACTTTCAAATATGGTGCTGCCTGCAGCTCTACTGTGGTCACACATTTGCTGGAGTAGACATTGCTCACATAGAAACATAGAAACATAGAATTTGACGGCAGATAAGGACCACTTGGCCTACCCAGTCTGCCCATTTCCCTTCCTACTGGATAAGCTGCAGATCCTAGTTTACCAGCAGCCTTACTTCTTCCTACCCCCACCCCCCAGAATTGCCTTATGACTATCCCATGCATGCTTGAATTCCACCACTGATTTTGACTCCACAACCTCCTCCGGAAGGCCATTCCATGCATCCACAACCCTCTCTGTGAAAAAATACTTCCTTAAATTACCTCTGAGCCGCCCCTCTATCTTCAAATTGTGCCCTCTTGTTCTTGCACACCTCTTTTTTTGAAAGATGCTACCCTCTTGGACTTTGTTGATTCCCTTGAGGTACTTGAAAGTTTCTATCATGTCCCCCTCTCTCTCCTTTCCTCGAGGCTATACATATTAAGCTCCTTAAGTCTCTCTTCATAGTCCTCCGGTGCAGACCCTGCACCATTTTAGTTGCCTCCTCTGGACAGCTTCCATCCTGTCTATGTCTTTGCGGAGATTGGGTCTCCAGAACTGCACACAGTACTCCAGATGGGGCCTCACCAGCTGTCTGTACAGAGGGATAATAACTTCCTGTTTTCTACTGGTGATGCCTCTCCCTATGCATCCCAGTATCCCCCCAGCCCTCCTTGCTGCCCTCTCACATTGCTTGCCCACCTTTAGGTCATCTGATATGACTACCCCCAGGTCCCTTTCCATTTTTGTTGTTGTTAGTATCTCAGCCCCCATTGTGTACTCTTCCCCTGGGTTTTTGTTTCCCAGGTGCATTACCTTGCACTTCTTAGCATTGAATCTAAGCTGCCATACATTTGACCATTCCTCTAACCTTGCCAAGTCCCTTCATCCTTTCCACCCCACCCTGTGCATCAACTCTGTTGCAGATCTTAGTGTCATCTGCAAAGAGACATACTTTTCCTTCCAGTCCTTCTGAAATGTCACTTATAAAGACATTGAAGAGGACCGGTCCTAATACTGAACCCTGCGGTACCTGTCTAGTAACCCTCCTTTCTTCTGAGTGGACTCCATTTACTATTACTCTCTGTGTCCTATTCTCCAGCCAATTCTTTACCCAGGCTGTCATCTTGGGACCCACTCCCAGGCTGGTTAACTTATATATTAATCTTTGTGTGGGACTGTGTCTAATGCCTTGCTAAAGTCTAGGTAGGCCATGTCCACAGCCCTCCTGATCTACTACTTTGGTCACCCAGTCAAAGAAATCTATCAGATTCATCTGGCATGACCTTCCCGCTAGAATCCATGCTGCGTGAGGGTCCTGTGCCTCTGGCAGCTAGATACTGACAATTCTTTCCCTTTAGAAGTGATTCCATCATTTTCCCTATCACTGAGGTTAAACTAACAGGTCTATAGTTTCCTGCTTCTGCCTTGCTCCCACTTTTGTGAAGGGAATCACATCTGCCTCCTCCAGTCCTCGGGTACCACCCCATCCTCCCATGATTTGTTAAAGAGGGTAGTCAGTGGTGTCACTAGTTCTACCCTAATCTTTAGAATTCTGGGATGAATCCCATCAGGCCCCATTGCTTTGTCCACCTTCAGTTTTAAGAGTTCTTTCAGAACCCTTTCTTCTGTAAATGGGCTGGTATCAACTTCTGTATCCAGAGTGTTACTACTGTTTGTTTTATGTACCTCCCCTCTTCCTTTGTAAATACTGAGCAAAGATATTTGTTTAGTATCTCTGCCTTTTCACAGTCTCCTCTGCCCACCCTCCCTCCCCTTTATTAAGCTTCACTATCCCTCCCTTGGTCTTCCTTTTGCTCCCTGATGTACCTATAAAAGGTTTTATCCCTTCTTAACTGAGTTGGCTATCTTTCCTCGGTTTGGGCCTTTGCTGTTCTGACTGCCTTCCCAGCCTCCTTTTGCTTTAACTGATACAGTTCTCTGTCCTGCTCCTGCTGCGATTCCTTGTACTTCCTGAATGCTTTCTTTTCTTGAACCTTCACTGCCACTTCCTTTGAGAAACCATAGTGGTTTCTTACATCGTCTTGTTTTGTTTATTTGCTTCACACAGGCTCGTTATCTCTATGATGGCAGTTTTATTATTCCCCATTGTTCTTCCACCTCCTTCCGCCCATTTGCTAGTGCATTCCTTAGGCACTCACCATTTTTGGCAAAGTCAGCCTCCTAAAGTCCAGTACTTTTGTCTTTGTATGGCTTGACTCTATTGCTGTGTTTATGTGAACCATACTGTTCGATGGTTGCTAGTTCCCAGATGGCTACCTACTTACATCTGTGATCCTCTCTCCATCTCCATTTGAGAGTATCAAGTCTAATATTGCCCCTCTCGAGTGGGCTCCAGTACTAGTTGTCTAAGGCATGCCCCTGTAGGGCATCTAGAATAATCGACTCTTCAAGTGGCAGCTGCAACTGCACTCCAGTTAACATCTGGCATATTCAGATCACCCATCAGCAATATCTCCCCTTTTTCTGCCATTCTAAGTATACTTTCTATCATTTCCTTGTCCATTTCTTCCCCCTGAGAAGGGGGTCTGTATACAACCCCTGTGCGGATTGTGGTGCCATTGCCTGCCTCCATACGTCACGTCTACATGCTTTTATATCACTGTGCACTGTTCTGCTCTTAAATCTTAAACTTCTTTGTTAACATATTCATAGCTGTGTTATTCCAGTGATAAGTTTCCCCCTGCATTCGCAGCCCAGTGTGCCTCATCTCATTCCCATGATATATTCAGAAGTCATTTCCCCCAGATTATTGTTTTTTTATATGCATAGCTTTGTGGAGTGCACTAACCTTGCCAGCTCCACAGTAACATTTATACCCCTGGAACAATGTTTTGAATATCTGTTGCTGACTGTTAACAGAACTTCACTAATCTGATGCACAACAACTACCGACAGTAGGTACCCAACATAATAACAACTATCTTCTTATCGACTGACTCTACAATAATGACAGACTCAGAGTCAGATTCTGCAGCCCCCACAGCTTCTGTCTCCGCTGGCACTACCTCGCCCACTGGTGGGGAGCATCTCTGTCACTCTCTCAGATAAAGATAACACACAGATTTAGTAACTGTGAACACCCATGTAAACTACAAAGTATAGGATTATCAACATTATTAGTAAATAAGTACACTCTTTTTACTTCTTAGCACTTGTAAAGTACTACTTATGTTGCAGTCATTGTAATACTGTAGAATTAAATAGCTATTGTCCACTCACTGTACAGTTCCACAAGACAACATGGAAAGATTTAAGTACCACAAATAGACAATCATATTTAAAACCTGTTTGTAATACTGAAAACATGATCTGCAGATGTCGCTTCACATGTCTTAGACAGGCAAACCTAGATGGCATATATTGAGTGGTAATTCACAGAGAAACAGAATGCATGTTCACAAGCAATACAGTGTAATACTGTGAGGAGTGACTGTCACTGTGATTCGTCAATACAAATTTTCCTGTTTGTGTTTCAGTTGGTTACAACTCCCCTCCCAAGGCAAAGCATGAAATGATGCCGAATGAACAAATGCATTCCTTCAGGACATCTGCCTTGCCTCTCCCTAACCTGTAGCTTGTGATGTGCCCCTCCCTAGCCTCCAGTGGGGATCAGACAAACACTAATCCACTAGTGCCCCAGCTGCACATAGGAATGAGAGCTGTCCATGGACGCTAAATCCTTTTCATTTAGTGGTGATCCCCACCAGCATGTGCCCATTACTGAACATGGATTGCTTGTCTGGTGTGAGGCAAGATGACCTGCACCTCAGCCCCCAGTGCCACCGGTATGGATGGATCACCATCACTTAATGATTAACCATAGATACCTGAATTTCACATAACACAACAACACTGCAGCACCACAACTACCAAGTGATGAGCACAGGGATGTTCTAGTAGAAGTAGAGTAACATAATGTACAGTGAGTTTGCTATTCAGTGCTCAGTATAAAATATAGTCATCATTTATGCAGCACATAACTGGAACCAGTTGCTTGTAATCATACCCATTTTTATACACGTCCTCCAATAACTAGCAAGTTCTGACTGGCGCTCTGCCACCCTGTAGCCATCAGAAACTGATATCCTATTGTGCTCGCCATAAAGTTTCCCTAATACCTAACTTTAATCAGTGAAATTAACAACGTTAACATGCTCATATAGTGCACCTTCACTCCACAGTGAGTGTGATCTTTCTCAAGTTAGTCATATGTTTGTTGTCATAGTGTAGTCTGCAGGCTATCCTTCACTGCACTGCAAAAGATTAATGCCATTAAATAAACTTCAATTTGAGATGCATGGGGAAGACACCAAGTGTCACAGTATGACAACATACTATTTTTGAGCATTCAGAATGTGATATTTGGGTTACTTGCCACCATGGAACAGTGATCATCAATATCTAACATGTACACTGTGGCAGACCACCAGGTTCAGCTCGCTGGCAATTGTCACATGTACATTTAAATGTTGTTCTAAATGTATACTAATCACCCATTTGTAAGATGGATACATGATGTCTCTATTTGCATATAGACTACTAAATATCACACTTTTATTACTATAAAACAATACTTATTTAACTTATGGTGTGCACTTAGCTTGCCGGTGGCCTCCCACAGCTCGTAGGCGACGTAGTACCAGCACTTGTCATTGTCTGGAATCTCCTCCCGCTCCTTTAGTTGGTAGAAGTGCTGGCGCAGCAGCTTCCACTTTTTCTTGCACTGCAACGGTGTCTTGTTTTTTACCTTCAGGATGACATGCAGGTAACGGTTGATCCACCTCCACGTAGTCACCAACTTTCAGTTGGTGTTCTGCATTAATATTCGGGCACTTCCCCAAGCCTGGACTGCCTCAAACAGCAGGCACACCTCTCGCAGGCTCCAGATCCTCTTGCTGTATTTATTTTTTGTAGTCACAATCTGTGATAAATAAACAGAAAACAGTACATTACTGTTATGTTTAGTAACGTATCTGAGTTTCTGTTCTGTTAAGTGTAACACATCACATTTCAAACAACAGTATGTGATTTACTCTGCTCTTATTATAAGAAATACAAACATACAGGCACAGCAATCCTTCTATTGTGTGACATAATCAAGGAAGACAACCTAGTGTTGTAGCATGTTACATTTTACCAATAGTTTTTCACAGTGGTTGTATTGTATTGCAGTAACACTCCACATCATGGTGGTTAAAGGTACAAGACAATGGCAAGTTTTTCCACCACCCAGAAAGGTCTGTATTTCCACCATAACACATTGCCTTTACTACCTTTGTGTAATAATGAAACAGTTTGTTTGTCACACCTTTTCATTTAATTTTTAACATCCACCTTTTACGTGGGTAATTGTGCTACAGCAAGGCCCATCTTCAGTAAACTTCTGAGCAATGATAACCAATGTGTCATTCTATCCATTTCATTATATTTATAATCTGTGAACAGTTAACACATTACAAAGAATAACTAATACAAGCTGTTGAGAACATATTTATCTTTGGAACAACTCTGAACACATAAATGTTTCTAATATACTTTACTCATGAAGAAACAATATATTATGGTCAAGACATTCAAAGGGGTTGCACATTGAAAAAGACTGTGGCCCCAGGTGAAACCCAACGATGCACCCTGGTGCAATATTCAGAAAGGTATTGTGCACTGTACAAATTGCGATGCACCATGGTGCATCAGTAATGTATCCGGTGCAACTGAGGGGTGTCTGGCCATGCATACTTGCCACATCATGATATTCACTCGGGCAATGCTGTACATATGCAGGCACAATCCCTACTTGCACCATACAGTGTTGAGCACAAAACAAACAATAAAAAGGCTGCCACCCACAATTGAGCTGCCATATTGCACAGTGCAACACAGCAGCCACCAGCTGTGGCTGGCTACCCAAGCTCCAGCACCACTTTCTGTCAGTTTCACCCCCCCATGCCCCACAGCAGGGTATCTATTAAAAAAATGTACCTGGTGGTACAGTGTACCCTACACCCTCAACAGATTGGCACTTCTCTGTACAAAAATAACTGTGGTAGTCCAGTGGAGCTGCCCCCTCATGCAATCAGGCAAGGGTGTACAGTCCACTGGACCACCAGGGATATATTTAATACACCAAGCCCGCAATCAGATAAGGGCATTGGGTCTACTGTACCACCAGTAATATTTTTCATATAGATAATTAATAAACAGCTGTTGTCCTGCATTGCTGCCAACGGGAAAAGGGGCATTGTTTTTCTGACAGGTGGTGGCTGGCAGGGCACCAGATGCAAGTCATTGGGGATCAGTGCACCTACGTGCAAATGGAGCCATAATGACATGCAAAAGGTCACATTAGCCCATTGCATGGATTGTGGACCCATTTGCATATCCACCACTGAACAGCGCAGTAGTTGCAGCTAGCAGAACTGAAGTTTGGTGGTGCATCCCGCTGTTTCTCTCTAGGTACTTGCAATGTCATGATGCCTCTGCACCATGCAGAATGCAGGTGCCACACTGATGTATTCTACACTGCTGAGGCATGGCACTGCAGAATTAAATATCACCCTGACAACACCCTGTTGCTTACCAGTTCAATGGCCACCAGGCTTCCATGCCACTGTGGCACAGTGTGAATATTCCCACCTATCTGTTACATCTGTGTGAGTTATGTATATGCCCATTCTATTTTTTGACCAACATTGTTTGGCTCTGAAAATAACCTTTTTTTTGCACTTTCCTATCTGTTCAAACAGTCTGACATTCTTAGAAGACTTTGAGGATTCCATCTTGAAGGTCTCCCAGAAAAAGGCAATTGTCAGCATGTGAGATGTGCACACCATCTGGTAGGTATAGCCAATCATAACAGTATTTGATTTCAGGGTGACGTATGGTATGCATCCCAGACATGTGTAAACATGCAGATATTTATACGTTGACCTTTCTTTGAGCTCTGTCAATCGGGTAACTATGGTGTTCTGCTTGCCAGACTCTATGCTCTGTAATATCTGAAAAAAATGATTTTACAGGCAGGCAACATACTCATGATAGAAGCAAGGTCCAATTTTGCTTCTGACACTAAATCAGCCCAATATTTAGTGCCCAAATCATTGCCTCCAAGATGGAACACCGGTATGTCTGGGTGAGCCTGAGTACTCAGAAATGTGTGCATTGTTGGCATGAGGTGTTACCACCTCATTCCACCTCATTCCAACCCACCATACCACTTCACACAGCAATTTGGGAGCTGCAGGTTTTTCCCAAAATCACTGTGATGAGCATACTCTGATGCTCACCTTACAATACTGCTGCCATCAATCCACAAAGTTCTTGTGCTGTTTTCTTGCCATTCTGAGGTTTTAAACTTAGAAGTGGACAGAGAGCTACCAAAAAAGTCAGTGTTTCCCCTGCAGTACCTAGGCACTAGTGAAAGTAAAACTGCAATTCCCTCCTTAGTTCAACACTGCTTCAGTGGGCTGATCCGTGACACACAAATAAAACAAATAATTGGCTAGAACTCTGCCTTCCTTAACCAACTGACTATCAGTGCAGTTCTGCTCCAGCTGAAATGTAGGAAGATTTCAAGGTGGTAAAATGCATCCTTTTCATAGGCAGTTTCAAACAATTACAAGTGCAGAGACATGTCTGATTGGTTCCCTGTTCTGTTATGCTACACACGTCGCCTTGCTTTCTCCCTTCATTTGCAGCTGTATCTGTGCTAGTAAGTACCAATTAACAGTCTGACTTTAAACCATCATAACTAAATAATGTAACATTATAGATTATTTTTATCAACATAGTCAAATAGAGCAGTAAAAAACATTTTGATTAATACTGCTTAGTTGTTTCTCCTTATCATAGAAAAATTGTTAATAAAATGTGATGTACTTGCATAGAGCAAAGTGCTGTCTCTCAGGTTAATCTAAGATGGCTGCTATGTCCTTCTTCTTCAGTCTTCAGCGTATCTGATTGGTTGCCTTACATGGCCTGATAAATCTAGCACTGCATTGGTAGTAGTACCTGTCACTCAAATAGCAATCAAAATATAATTTGCTAATGTATATAGTTGCCTCCCACAAGGTCAAATTTGCAAAACTTTTGAAAGCACAACACTACTTTTGTGACATTGTCGAATGCACAACACTACTTTTGCGATACTTTCGTAATTTGCCACTACTTTTATTGACACTTTCTTATGCTCGATACTACTTTTTTGACACTACTTTCAGTGTTTTCAAACGCTCGACACTAAATTTTGCAACACTGTCATGCAAACAACTTTGTTTTTTGCGACACTTTCAAATGCATGACATTACTTGATGAATTTTTCCCCAAAATTATAATTCCTGAAGAGTAAACTGTTCTGCCTCCTAATGTACAAATACATAAGTTTACACAATTTTATATACTTATACATATTCCAAAATCCTCAGTCAACTTGACAACTATTACATTTCTAAAGGAGCATTTTCTGATTTTGTCATATTCTGTTACTTCAGCAGTGACCTAGGTAGCCATTCCTAAACAGTAACTGTGATTATTTTTTCAACGATAAGGCATGACCAGGGGTTTGCTTAACAGTATGTTAATCACCCCCTAGGGGTGCAATGTCTCATGAGGTGCAGGCAAGTGCCATATTGCCCAAAGCAGGCGATAAACTGACTGTTAATGTAACTCCTTTGAATCCCTTATTGCTATCATAAAAATAAATATTCCAAAAGAAAAGTCTTAAAAGTATATTTTTTAAATGTGTTCCTCATTTAGAGGGAGATTTTAATAAAACAGATCTTCCAGCAACAGTTTAAGAATGCAGGTTCAAAAAACAGAATGCATCATTCCATTAATTCAACAGTGTTGGAAGATGGAATACTGAGAGTAAAAATCCATGTCCCATGGTGATTAGGCTGTAGAAGACAGTGTAACATGAATTAATATATGGCTGTTGAAATTGTAACAGCCAATCTGATTACAGCATTTCTTAGACCTTTTTTATTATATGTAACACATAAATAATCTGTGTCAACATAGAATGTTAGAAGTTAGCAACACAAATGGTTACTAATATTTTCTTTTTCTGTGTCTATTATACAGGTGTCTGATACTTATTGCAAAGATGCCCCGTAAATACAGGCATACATCAATAGAAAGATGAAACAGGTATCATAGTACTTCACTGTTGCTTAAGATTGATAAAAAAGACCATTGATGTCAGTTCAAGACATAAAACAATACAAAATTCTACTGGAATAGTGAGCTGTACATTAACTCGCTCCACAGCAAAACTACGTGCTTGCTCATCAGCAAGAAAAAAATGTTTATCTGAGTGACAGTTGTGTAGATCTCTCAGACAAAACACAAATATTGCCACAGCAAGCATTGCTGGCACGTTCTAAACAGTGTCAAAATGTTACAGCTGGTGATTTTCATCTGAGAAAGCAAAAGTATTTTCAATTACTAGTATCTAAAGCTAAGATCGACAGGCTTATTGCTACTGTAATGAGACATAAGTGCAAAAAGACAAAGAGCCATCTGAGTTTGATGAAATTGAGTCTCAAAGTACGCACATTTGTGAACAGAGCATTATTTGTTCTTCAACGTTTATGACGTAAGATGTCTCATGTGCTTGAACTATTCAGGAAAGTTGTGTAAAACATCAAGACAAGGCTGCAATGGTACCCTGTCTTGACTGTGCACAATTTCTGTGATGTTTTTACAGGTCACTGGATGCACACACAGCACTCAGAGGCATATTTCTGGGAAGAATCTTATTATTCACAGAAAAAAGACAGCAAGTTCACCACTGATGAGTCCAGTAAGCTAATCAATGTGCTCAGTGTCTCTGATGACACAGCTACGGAGTTAGATGATGACTCTGAGGCAACCACTCTGCCTTGTAAACGTCATTGCCTCTCATGGCCATGTGATGAAACTTGCAACCAAAGGCAATCATCATTTGACAAAGTTGAGCAGTTTGTCAACCTTTTTGTGATAATAGATCAGAAAGACAGGTATAAACTGTTTAACAAGATTGACCTTTGTGAGATCCATCCACATACTGGACTTATGGGTCACTCACTAGCATGCCTGGATAGTGGTGTTTGTGACAGTGTCTTTCACAACATGCGGATGCTGGGAGTGCATCAAACAGGCATGCGGAACTTTGTACACAGGGTATATGAAGTCCGATGAGTTGTCAATCAGTACACTTGTTTAAATGACTTATTGCAGTCTGGTAACATGTGGGGCACCATCACATTTCTCAAACAGCTGCAACGTGTGACTTCTGTAGCAGATGCAAGCATTTATCAGTCAGCAACTTCTGATGCAACATCTGTTTCTGTATTAGAAAGTGATATTCTGAAACAATATGGCAAAGAAATTGCAAAATTTGAGCTGGCAAAGGCTCAAAAGTTTGACTCTGTATGTGTGTCATGTGATTGTCTATGTTACGAGAAACAAATGGTCACACTGAAGCTTGAAACCTTGTCCCATACAATGACATGTGGTTTTGACTCTCAGCAT
This sequence comes from Neoceratodus forsteri, assembly GCA_016271365.2. NCBI lineage: Eukaryota > Metazoa > Chordata > Ceratodontiformes > Ceratodontidae > Neoceratodus > Neoceratodus forsteri. Next base: position 1,673,467,814 of record CM057449.1, on the reverse strand, counting down.
TTTTGCTGATGAAATCTGACTTTCAGTTACAGCCCATCATTGTGCTGTGCAAATACTGTTTCTCCAAACTAAAGTCCAACATTCTGCCACCATGGTCATTGTTGAATAATATGGAGGCACATGTTACACCAAGTGAGATTGCCACATTGAATATGTTTGAGCGCATTCTGATTCAGACAATGAAACCATTTCAAACCATTATACATCTGAATATAAAGACACAGAACATGCCACAGAAATAACTCATTAGATCTCCGAAGGGTTCTGTCATGTATCTCCCACTTCCTCTACAGGAAAATGTGGAAGCAATCTCCACAGAAAATAGTTTGGTGATTCTTGTAAATGATGTTCCAACTAACTCCAAGGTCATCTGGCAAGATGTTATCAATGTACAGAAGGTGAAGCTTGCTCTTAGTTATCTAAAGAGCAACAATCCCTTTTATGCAGACCTTGATATTTATCACATGAGTAGTCTGTCTGCTCAACATGATGTGTTGGAAATGGCAAAACCAATGATTAAGAAGGTCAGTGTAGAGACGAATGATAATGTGTATGAACAGTACACAATTCACCCACTGCATGGCAGACATCCAGTAGGAGACAACATTGATCTCTATCAAATGAAACAGGTGGAAGGTGAACCTGTCAGCATATGGGAGGCAACACTAGAAGTATGCTGTTTCCCAGACTAATTCCCAAAAGGGTCAGGTAGATGGCTAGATGAAAGGGAAGTGCATGTAAAGGGTGCAGAGTACTGCACTAGCTGTGTGCTCAGCAAGGATGGCAAATTCAGATGTAGCATACAGTACCTATTTCATCTCCTCTGGGAGAGTGAACTCAGCATTCTCTCTGCATCTACTGCACATACTATTCATCTCACAAGTCCACTAGATGGAATAACAGCTGCTCAATTTCTAGAGAAATTAAAGCAGAAAGATGAAAATGTGCAAGTGAATCTGTCTTCCATTCTCTCAAGTCTATGTGGTACCAAAGAATATTGGTATTGGAGACACTCCAAGGTGATGACAATGCTGCGAGAGTATGGTGCAGCCACATGGTTTGTCACACTGAGTTGTGCTGAATATGCCTGGGGATGAGGTCATTGAACTGTTGAAGTGGACAAACTCTGATGTAGATGGCATTTCATCAATGAATGTTGGAGAAATGTGCTCACTTGATCCTGTATCTGTCACAAGACATTTTCACAAGCGGTTCCATGACATTCTGACTTTCATTTTGTCAAAGGACAATCCACCTCTTGGTACTGTGAAACATTACTTTTGGAGGATGGAATATCAAGCATGGGGTGCATCTTATATTCACATGTTATTGTGGATCAAGGATGCACCACGCATAGATGAACATGAAGCAGCACAAGTGCTAGCATTCATCAAACAATATATCACTTGCCGCATTCTGGTCAAGTACGACAGTCCTATACTATGGAAGCTGATACAAAAGTTCCAGTGACATATTTGTGCAAAATACTGCCGGCGAGTAGTAAAGAACAAATCTGACTGGTACACACAATGTCACTTTGGATTCCCTAGATGAGTTTGTCAGGATGGTTCCATGAATGAACTTTTTTCAGCAATGAAACACCGCTTGAAGGCAAAATCAACCAAGAGGGTATATGAGTTACCCAGAGATGAGAAAGAGGTGTACATCAATGAGTACAACCCAACTCTTCTCCTAATGTGGCAAGCAAATATAGATGTTCAGTTTGTGGCTGACAGTTCATTGGCCCTGGTGCAGTATGTCACCTCATACATAACCAAACATCAGCAGACTAGCTTGCAAGATCATTGGGAAGATATTTCCAGTTCAAGCAAGAACCTGACATCTCAGATGTGGTCACTGGGATTGAAGAGCCTTTCACACAGAGAATGTGGTGCCTATGAAGCCAGTGACTGTTTAATGGGTACACATCTGTATGGGAAGTCTGATGCTGTCTGCTTTCTCAGTGTGAACTACCAAGAGAAACGCAAACGTGTCCTAATTCCTCATGCTGAAATTGAGGAACTTGCTGCCAATAGACCTTCTTCAAAACATATCTTGAAGAATAACCTGATTGACACATACTACCCCCATAGACACGATGACATGGATGGTATGTGTCCCTTTCAGGTGGCTAAGTAGTATGACTACAAGGCAGATATATCACCTGACTCAACACGGCATATTTGCAAGGTAAAAGGAGTGGATGGCTGTCTCGTAAAGAGACACAAGCCCTGGCTCATAGACCACTGTAAATTACATCTAGGCACATCAGGGAGCAAAAAGCATTACTACTTTGCTCTCTTATTCCTATTTAGACCCTGGAGGAATGAGTATGAATTAAAAGGTAACTGTGATACATTCAATGAAGAATTCAATCTCAGTTATGAAAGTTTCAAAACTGAATACTCAGAGACATACATACAGAGACTGGAGGCTGAGAAAGAACAGCTTGAGAAGGCAGAGAAATAACTTCAGGAGGACACTTCTGTTAGCTCACAAGACAATCTTGATCCAGAAAGACAAGGTGTTCTAGGCAAGCCTCTGCCTTTAAATGCCCCAGAAGTGTTAATCTCAGAAGTTGAGAGTGCCATGGAACATGGAACACACTACAGTATCAACACAGCTGACTTGAGAGAAAGACTAAATCAGCAGCAGCATGTGGTTCACTCTCAAGTCATTAATGCTGTTCAACATGGCCTACTTCATGAAGCAAAAAAATGTGACTGTCTTGACTATAAACCACTACTGATCTTTGTTAGTGGTTCAGCTGGTACAGGGAAGAGTTTCCTTATTGAAGCCATCACTGCAGAAATACAGAGCTTGACAGGGTCATCATTGTCTGTTGCTGTTACTGATCCCACAGGACTAACCACACACAACATTGGTGGAGTTACATTACACTGTCTCTTTATGTTGCCAGTGGAACATGGCAAAACAGGAGAATATCGTAAACTGTCATTTGAGGTTGCATCTCAGCTCTGTTCCATGTTCACGAAGATGAAGTTACTCATCATTGATGAAATCAGCATGGTCTCCAATGTAATGCTTGTCTGTATACACCTACATCTACAGGAGATCTTTGGTACCGACTATGAAGTACCATTCAGTGGCAAAAGTATTGTATTGAGCTACGTGGCACTTTCACATGTCCGTAGTCTTTCTGGGTTGCACAGTATAACTCTTGTACCTCAGAAGATAAGCACTGACAAGCAATGTATTGCTGAGTACAACAGGTTACATACTATCTATCAGCCACAGATGTCTTTAATACCACTGCCTACATATCTGGCTGTCTCACATCGTACAGTCATATATACAGCTTTCAGCATACAGGCATGAGCTTCCACAAGCGATTCAACTCTAAACAATTCAACAAAGGTCACAATCTCAACTACACAGTTGGAACCTGCTGTTGGTCAGAAATCAGTTGGCATAGCTGCTGTGCCAGTCTTGGACAACAGCACTAGAGTGAACTGCTCTGCTAATTCAGCTATGCAAGTATTCTCCACATGCCACACTTTGTGTAGGCAATATCTGCTTCACAAGACACTCCCCTATCGAAGGCATTGAAGCAGATTGTCAACATGGCTTCTGATCAGTCTAACAATGTGCAGTCACTAACATCCCTACGGCAGGTGTTAGGTACATATGACGGATGCAGTACATTTGCTGAAAACTTGCAGTAAGATGCCAATGAGTTTATGATGGCAATCATAAACTGCTTGGATGAAGAGGGCATTCCAATGCACCAGTACTACACTGTGTCATATGTAACCAAATATGTATGCGTATCATGTGATCATTCAGAGCATGAAACCACAGAAGACATGCTGTAGATTACTCTGTTTGTCCCTCAGGCCAAAAGTGTCAAATTCTGACAGCTGTTTACCAATGCTCAATGTGGTCACTCCTGTGAAAGGTGTGGAGGCTATGTACTCAGTCCATACGTCTCAGGATTCATCTCAATATCTGCTGCTTATATTACACAGATTTGACTCTAACGGGCTTAGAGTTGACACTCCCATCACAGATTACACTGCTGGTAGAATAGTCTTTAACTAATCAGTGTTTGACACTCACTGTGTGGTCTATCACCATGGTCAATCTATGCATTCTGGGCATTACACCTGTTTGCTAAGGTACAGAAGCAGATGGGTAGAGTGTGATGACTCCACTAGCTGTTTCAAACGGAGACTACCACAACACTTAAGAAATGCATATCTTCTGATATTAAAAAATTATGACAACCTTCATATCTCAGAGGAATAGGCACACACCATATGGCATTCTTTGCTGTCAACTTTGTGACAGACTCAGTCGTAGGATACTAGAATTGTTTCTAACCTACAACTTAGGACAAATGGTTACATGCCTAAAAAATGATATGCTGCCAAAAGACATTTTATCCACTATGACATATAAGATTTTTGTGTGGATCAGTGACACAGCAAAAATTGTTGTAGTGGTCCTTCATCAGTGCCAACTGTCTTCACAGTCGCTAGAGAAACCATGCTTACATGTCTAACAAAGATTGTACATGTCAAAAGAGAGTCCTTTCTGGTTTCCCTGTTCTGTACATATATTTTCTTGAAGATATGTTATATGCATACATAATAAGAATGGGCTGCCACTTGCTAACTCTTTGCCTCTACAGAGGCACAAAACTTGTCCTTTGTCATTATTTTAAAGTGTGTAACACATGTGTCATTCACCACGGAGAACACTCTGTCATGTTTCGTAGCACCATTTTTTTTGTCTCTGTTATTTGTTAACTTCCTGAATGCATCATCATATTTTTTCGTCATACAACAGTTTACTACTATGGCCGATATTTTTCTGTCAAACTGTACATATAGCTCTTTAAACATAATTAATTAAGTGTAAATAATGAAATGTTCAACTGATTGAAAAATGTGTATATTTGTAGAGAAACACTACAATTACCAATGTACAAGTACTGTTTAGTGCTATTTCAGTATTCCAATAACACATCTATGAGTATTGCATACCTATGTAATGACAGATAAATAATATATACATTGTTATTTCATCTGACCATTTTTGATAACTAGTTTAATTGTTGTAGTAAAAGTGTTACTGTAAGAGCCAAGTAAGATTTTCTCCTTAACATATAATAAAATAAATGATAAAATTCAGTGAACTGTATGTTTTATAAAAACAACACATTCCACACATTTGTTTTTTGTTAGCTCAGAACTGATGTAGTAACTAATGTAACCATTGAAAGAAATGCATATTGTACCTGTAATGATATTAAATGTATTGTACTTTTCATATAAGTAAATGTAATGTTTGTTAATAATACTTGAAATTGTAAATCAGACACTTCTGCTGATTACAGTGCACTTCATACCTGTTCCTGACAATGTTTATGATCATCTATATTGAGGGGTCAGGTGGGAATTTTCCATATGCACCTACTCAGTGATATATCTTAAAATATGTAACTGAACATATCAGTTATCTAATGTCACTGAAATCATAATATTTTAAAATTCCTATTACTTAAATACTCAGCATCTGGTTTTTCACTCACCCCAGGAACATACACATTATCAGCCACACAACAACAACAAATCATCACTGTTTCATGTGTGTAGTCGCTGCTTAGAAGCTCCTGAGACACCTTCGTGAATGTAGGTACTTATTCCAAGTCATATCATCTATTCGCTATGCATGACACATGTTTATACATATTCCAAACAATGATTACACACATGCAATGATTGTATTGTTAAACTGATTTTGTGCAATAATTTTTATCTTAATTGGCACTTTCTAGGTTTTTCCAGTTGGCAATAAATCTTTTGAAAACTTAGACACCTATGTCGAGTCTTTACTTTACCATCAAATTAAAATGTTTTAAAATAACTGTTGTTGTTTCTAAGCATGCAGATCAACTGTAATAAATTGTACCACACATAAGAATAGTAAGTACAATAGAAGTGAAAAGACTAGCAAGTGTGTTCCTATTAACAGAGACCCAAATACACATGAATCAGATGCTAGCAGAACAGCTCTTTATAAGTACACTAACACAAAATTATCCACTGTGTAAAACACGATTATAAACTACAACTAAAGCAAAGCAGTAAGAAGTATACACAAATTTTGAATAGTGCATAACAATTGTAAGTGCATCACAAAGAAAAGCAGTAACAAGAATTAACATGTTTATACACTCTCGTAACAACACTAAAGCCAAAGCCAGTAAGATTTGAATAGCTGTAGTGCTGGCAGTGTAAAACCTTTACATCCTCATCTCCCACAACAAAATGTGGTGCTGCAGTTCCAGAACATCATTTGGCATATGGATCCGGTAGTGAGACCACGAGCACTTCAGACCCTGTACTCCAACCACATAATTTGCTATATTGGTACAGTGGTAGCCCTTTGCTCCCAATGCATGATCCATGCAAGCAGTGGTGGAAGCACAGATCCTTCAAGACCTGTGCTCCCACTGCATGATATATTAATGCAGTGTTGGAAGCGCGTTCCCTTCAGGCCCTGCACTCCCAATGCATGATCTATGGATTCAGTGGTGGAAGCACAAGCACTTCAGGACCTGTACTCCCACTCCATGATTTATGAATGCAGTGATGAGAGTGCAGGCCCTTCGGGCCCTGTGCTCCCACTGCATGATATATGGATACGATCGTGAAGATGTGATTCCCTTCTAGCCCTGCTGTCCCACTGCATGATATAGGGATTCAGTGGTGGGGGCCCTTCGGGCCCTGTGCTCCCACCTCATGATTTTGCGTATTAATTCAGTGCTAGCAGCACATGACCCTGCAGTCCCACAACATCATAACATACATATATGCAGTGGTGGGAGCGCAGGCCCTTCAGGCCCTGCACTCCCACTGCATCATATATGTATGCAGTGGTGGTAACACAGTCCCTTCTAGCCCTGCATTAAATAGAGATACAGTGGTGGGATCATGGGCCCTTCAGGCCCTGTGCTCCCTCTGCATGATCTATGTATGCAGATGTGGGACCACACTCCCTTCAAGTGCTACACTTCCACTGGATGATATAGGGATGTGGTGCTGGAAGCACTAGCCATTTGGACCCTGTGCCCCCAATGAATGATCTATGCATGCAGTGGTGGAAGCAGAGACCCTTTAGGACCTGTGCTCCCACTCCATGATATATGAATGCAGTGGTAAGAATGCAGATCCTTCAGGCCCTGTGCTCCCACTGCATGATCTATGCATAGAGTGGTAGAACCACAGGCCCTTCAGGACCTGTCCTCCCATGACATGATATATGTATGCAGAGGTGTGACCACACTCCTTTCAAGTGCTGCACTCCCACTGGATGATATATGGATAATGTGGTGGGAACACAGGCCATTCGGGCCCTGCAATCCCAATGCATGATCTATGGATGCAATGGTGAGGACAGGGTCCCTTCTAGCCCTGCAGTCCCACTTTATGATATAGGGATATGGTGGAGGGATCGTGGGCCCTTTGGGCCCTGCACTCCCACTGCATGATCTATACATGCAGTGGTAGAACCAGAGGCCCTTCAGGACCTGTCCTCCCATGACATTATATAAGCATGCAGATGTGAGACCACACTCCCTTCAAGCACCACACTCCCACTGGACAATATAGGGATGTGGCGCTGGGAGCATGATCCATTCAGACCCTGCACCCCCAGTGAATGATGCATGCATGCAGTGGTGGAAGCAGAGACCCTTGAGGGCCTCTGCTCCCACTTCATGATATATGAATGCAGTGGTAAGAGCATAGACCCTTTGGGCCCTGCGCTCCCACTGCATGATATATGAATGTGATGGTGAGAACATGGTCCCTTCTAGCACTGCAGTCCCACTTCATAATATAGGGATATGGTGGTACAAGTGCAGACTTGATATATGTATGCACAAGTGGGACCACACTCCCTTCAAGCGCTGCACTCCAACTGGATGATATATGGATGCAGTGGTGGAAGCACAGGCCCTTCAGGACCTCTGCTCCCAGTACATGATGTAGCCCATAGGGCTATGCAACTTGCACCAAAAAATCTGTATCTTGCATCGTTTTCGAGATACGAGCCCTGAAAGGTACAGCATAAGCCACCATGTTAGGCTATGGGAAAAAAACGCCAAGTTGGGAGTACCATAACTTTGCGGCCATGCAATATTTTTTCACCAAACCAGCAAAAGGCACATCTCTGAGATCTTCCCTCCAAATTTCAGGCCAAAAGACCTAACTGTTCTTTTGCAGCTGGGTGGCAAAGAATTCCTCTCATTTTGCCCATAGTTTTGCAAAGTAGTGTCATGATTTGTGAAAGTTTTCGCAAGCATTTGCAAAAGTGTCATGCGTGTGACACTACTTTGTGACACTACTTTTTCCAGAACTTTAAAAAACATATTTCTAGGGAGTTTCACCCCAAAATAAAGACAAGACTTGCATCCTCAGGGTCCAACTAGGTGAACACAAAAATAATTGTTTTGCTAGAGGGTCCCAAATTTAAATGCCAAGCATTTTTTTGATTGCTAACTGAAAACAAAATGGCAGATTTATGACACTACTAGGGCGATTTGCGACACTAAAAAGTGCATTTTCGAAAGTGTCAAATTTTTTGTTAACTTTCCCCATTGACTTATAATGGGAAATTGTTTTTTGAATAACTTTTGAACCATTCAATATTCATTCATGAAATTTTCAAAAGGCTCTTTAGGCTCCCCAGTCACACATTCCCTGAAGTTTTCAGACCACTCACGCAAACTGTGCAACCTGTAGGCACAAAGAATTCACCAAATAGTGTAAACATGGGCACAGATCATGCTTAATAACTCCGTAGCTGTATATTTGACTCATACAAAAGTTGGCAGATCCCAAGGTGTATGGTTCTTGATCATGCATTCCAAATTTCAGGCAAATCCATTAAACGGTGACAAAGTTATTAAGGTGCAAAGTTTGACCCTTTAACCTTAAAAGGGCTCCTCAACCCTAACTATGGTAGCACTACCGTGCTACCATAATATACATATATATATAAATAGCCCTGCATATATATATAAATTAGACGCAAAAAACTCCATTTAATGCATTAGTTAGGGTTGTTCCACAGCGATAAAAGTGAAATTGCTGTTAGTTGAAGTCCTCTGGACTCCTCAGCCACAGCACAGTGCATTGGGTCATCAGCCCCAACTTCCCCCATCATGTGTAAAGCAGCAGAAGTATAGAGAATGGGTGAGAGTTAGACCGATAACCCCAATGCACACCCCAATGCCAGTTGGGGGTGGGTAGGGTCCAAGGGGTTTTCAACCCTAACAGTGAATGTCCTCACTTTGTCGCTGTGGAACAACCCTAACTAATGCATTAAATGGAGTTTTTTGCCTGTAATTTCCCTTCTTTTTGAGAATGATAACGAGAAATAGTGAATGTAATGCAGCGGCGGGAGCACGGGGCCCGCCGCATGATGTCTTGTGGCATAGTAACAGGAACAGCAACACAAACAGAAGCGCTAACAGTGGCACACATGGTAACGCAAATGCGAATGAGAACAGAAAGGGTAACGCACATGATGGCGTAGACGGGAACGGTCTGCCACGTGATGTGTTGTCACATAGTAACATGGTGCCTGCAAACAGAAATTTCAATGGGCATGGTGATGCAAACTAAAACAGAAAGAGAAACAGTACTGTAGACACAAATGGCAAAAAATAACAGAAATGCAACCACAAATGAAAACGCCAAGGATAACGCACATGGTGGCGCAGACGTCAACGGTAAGTGAAACGGGTACGGAACCGCAAGCAGAAAGGGCAACAGTAACAGTAATGTAAGCGCACAGGCTGGTTTTCCCCAAAACCTGCATAGAGAAAGACAGTGAGTACAAATAATGTATGCATAATAATGAGTATCGGAGCAGAAAATGAGAACTTGGAATACTAAATACGTTATATCTCAGGAACCGTACGATGTAGAAAAAAAATTTAAAAGTCATATGATTTACAACTGTCCTGGCTAATTTTGTACTTAGCCCCCATTTCTGACAAAAAGTCCGTATCTCGCACCGTTTCCGAGATACGGGCCCTGAAAGGCGCAGCGTATGCCGTAATGTTATCCTATGGGGAAAAAAGAGAAGTTTGGAGTGCCATAACTTTGCCTCCCTGTAATATTTTTTCACCAAACCACTGAAAGGCACATCTGTGGGCTGTTGGCTGTCTGACCTCCAAATTTCAGAAAAAAAGACCAAACCATTATTTTGCAGCAGGGATCCAAAGGATTTCTGTAATGCGTCAGGCGCCGTAATATTATCCTATGGGAAAAACTGTCAACTTTGGAGTGCCATAACTTTTCCGCCATGAAATATTTTTTCAATACAACACTGAAAGGCATATCTGTGAGATGTCAGCTCCGTTCCCTCCAAATTTCAGCCCAAAACTCCCAATGGTTCTTTAGCAGCACAGTGCCAAAGAATCGCTGTCACTTTCCCACAGATGGAAAACTACTGTCGCAATTTGCAAAAGCTTTCGCAAAAAAGTTCGACACTTTCATGAGCACGAAAGTAATTTGCAAAAGTACTATTTCCAGAAATTTAAAAACATATTTCTGGGGTGTTTTACCACAAAATAAAGACATGGCAAGCATCCTCAGGGTCCGACTAGGTGAATACAAAAAGAATTAGGTTGCTAGATTCCTAAATTTAAATGCTAACCATTTTTCTGATCACTAACTGAAAACAAAATGGCCGATTTGAAAGTAACAGGCCCATTTGCAGTAAAATGCATTTGCGACACTGTTGAACTTTTGTTAACTTTTCCCATTGACTTATAATAGGAAACTGTTTTTTGAATAACTTTTGAACCGTTTAATATTTTTTCATGAAATCTTCAAAAGGCACATCGGGGACCCCAGCCGCACGTTCCCTGAAGATTTTGGGCCGGTGGCGCAAACCGTACGACCTGTAGGCGTGACCGTAGAATTCCAGAAAAAGCATAAATGTGCACACAGATCATGCTTAATAACTCCGCAGCCGTATACCTGACCAGTACGAAACTTGGCAGATCCCAAGGCCTATGGTTCTTGATTAAGTATTCCAAATTTCAGCCACATCCATGAAACAGTTGCAAAGTTATTAAGGTGCAAAGTTTTGGGGTTTAACATAGAAATGGCTCCTCAACCCTAACTATGGTAGCACTACCGTGCTACCATAATATATATATTTTGGTAGCACGGTAGTGCTACCATAGTTAGGGTTGAGGAGCCCTTTTAAGGTTAAAGGGTCAAACTTTGCACCTTAATAACTTTGCCACTATTTAACAGATTTGCCTAAAATTTGGAATGCAACATCAAGAACCATATGCCTTGGGATATGCCAAGTTTTCTACTGGTCTTATATACGGCTGCAGAGTTATTAAGCGTGATCTGCATGCGCGTTTATGTTATTTGGTGAATTCTTTGCCGTTGTCTACAGGTTGCACATTTTGCTCCAGTGGTCCGATATCTTCAGGGAACTTGCAGCTGGGGTGCCTGATGTGCCTTTTAAAGATTCCGTGAAATAATATTAAATGGTTCAAAAGTTATTCAAAAAACAATTTCCCATTATAAGTCAATGGGAAAAGTTAACAAAAAGTTCTACACTTTCGCAAATGCACTTTTTACTTTCGCAAATGGCCCTAGTACTTTCACAAATCCACCATTTTGTTTTCAGTTGGCGATCAGAAAAATGCTTGTCATTTAAATTTGGGACCATCTAGAGACATAATTATTTTGGTGTTCACCTAGTCTGAGCCTGAGGATGCTAGCTATGTCTTTATTTTGGGGTTAAATGCCCTAAAAATATGTTTTTCAAAGTTTTGGAAAAAGTACTTTCACAAAGTACTTTCATGCTCACGACACTTTCACAAATCTGTGCGAAAACTTTCGCAAATCATGAAAGTACTTTACAACACTATGGCCAAAATGACAAGAGTTCTTTGCCACCTTGCTGCAAAAGAACGGTTAGGTCTTTTGGCCTGAAATTTGAAGGGAAGGCAGCCATGTCACAGATGTGCCAAAGTTATGGTACTCTGAAATTGATCCTTTTTCCCATAGACTAACATGGTAGCGTACACTGTGCCTTTTGTGGCTTGTATCTCGAAAACGGTGCGAGATACAGATTTTTCGTCATGAGATCCATAGCCCTAGGGGTTATGTAATGCAAAACGGTAGCCAGGAAAATAATCATTTCTGTGAAATTAAAATATTTTTTCTACATTGTACAGTTGCTGAGATATTTGCAATTAAGTACTTCCAATGCTCGTTTTAAGTTTCAGTGCCCATTACAATGCATATATTCTTTTTGTTTCTCTATGCAGCTGTTCGACAAAAACAGGGTTTGTGCTTCCATTACTGTTACACTTACTGTTTCCACTTGCGTTTATGTCCCTGCTTGCATTACTGTTCCCATGTACATCACCGTGTGCATTACCCTTTGCATTGTCATTTGCGCTTGCGTTTTTGTTACTGTTACCATTTACATTTCCACTTTGTGTTTGCGTTGCTGTTCCTGTTACTATGTCACAAGACATCATGTTGCAGGAGCGCGGAGCCCCTGCCACTGCATTGCATTCACTATTTCTTATCATCATTCTCAAAAAGAAGGGAAATTAGAGGCAAAACACTCTGTTTAATGCATCAGTTAGGGTTGTTCCACAGCGACAAACTCTCACCCCATTGTCCTATTCCTCAGCTTCTTTATACATGTGATGGGGTGAGAGTTAGGGCTGACAACCCCAACACACACCCTGATGCCAGTTGGGAGGGTGGGCTAGAGGGTTCCAGGGGGGGTTTCAACCCTAACACCAAATTTTCTCGCTTTTGTCTCTGTGGAACAACCCTAACTGATGCATTAAATGGAGATTTTTTGCCTCTGAGATATATATATATATATATATATATATACATACATACCAGTATAGCATAGCAGTGTATCGGAGGATGGAAGCATGTTGAAAACAAAATACCATAGAAAAGAAACAGCAACAAACTCATTATTAAAATCAGACAGTTCACATCTGGCCTTATGAAAAAATTCCATCCCCTAGGGACCATTCTTGAGGCTGTACAGGAACTGTAGCAATTTTTCATATTTAGAGGAACAGGCTCAGGAGTTGGAAATATGTTCCTTGAAAGAGGCTAAAATCCTCTGTATTTAAAGGTGCAAGAGAGAAAGTGACAGAATTAGATAGAAATGACCTACTGAAAAGTAAAAACTACAAAGCAAAGTAGAAGGAAACAATATAATAACGTGGTCCACAGATTTCAAAATTTAGCAGGCAGAATTGGGAATATAAGTCATAAAAACTGGTCTACTTTACAGTCAGATGAAAAATTAGCCCTCATATCTGGACAAGCACCCAGGGTTACTTTTAGAAGAACAAACCATTTCAGAGACATGTTTGTACACAGTATATACAGTGATCCTAAGAACTCAGGGAGCATCTAGTTTCCTTATAAGCCACATTTTTTTTCAATGTAAAAAATTTAACATATGTAAATATGGTGAGGTTACAAAAAAATTCACATGTCCTAGATTTGAAGATATCACAGTGAAAATAAGGGAACTAATAATGTGTGATACTCCATTCTGTGTATATTCCCTGTGGTGCACTTGCAATTTTGTTTATGTAGGATGTACAGTGAGACCATTAAAGCAAAGGATGCAGGACCATGTTAGATCCATTATAAATGCTACAGAGGTTACCCCCATAGGAATACACTTTAGCATGCCACATGCTTCTGATCTGAAATTTGCCAAATTTGTTGGTCTGGAACATGTTCCTGTTCCCAAATATGGTGGGCATAAAAAATATATACTATAAGAAAAAAGAAAGCTTCTGGATCTACACTCTGAAAGCAGTCAAGCTAAATGGTCTTAATGACAAATGGGATTTAAAACTACATCTGTAATTAGGGGTAGGTAACTGGCTGGGTGGCAGGACACAGAGGGTGGTGGTAAAAGGCTGTCACTCCACAGAGGGAAGAGTGACCAGTGGGGTACCATAGGGATCAGTGCTGAGACCGGTCCTATTCAACATCTTCATCATTGACATTGCACAGGACCTAGAAGGCAGAATTTCACTGTTCGCTGATGACACAAAGCTCTGTAACAGAGTAGATACACCAGAGGGTGTAGACAGAATGAGAAGGGACCTGCAGAAACTTGAAGAATGGTCAGGGGTTTGGCAGTTGAAATTCAATGCAAAGAAGTGCAAGATAATGCATAAGGGCACAAAACCCTGGCACAATATATCAGTTGGGGTGAGGATATAGCATGCACCAAGCAGGAAAGGGATCTTGGGGTTATCATCTCTGATGACCTCAAGGTGAGAAGCTACAGTGTTGACAAGGCAGCAGGTAGGTAAATAGGATGCTGGGATGTATAAGCAGGGGCATCTCCAGCAGGAAAGGAGGTCATAATTCCGCTATACAAGACACTAGTGAGGCCCCCACCTGGAGTACAGTGTACAGTTCTGGAGACCATACCTACGTAAGGACATAGACAGGGTAGAGAAGGTTCAGAGGAGGGCAACAAAGATGGTGCATGGATTGCATCACAAGTCCTATGAAGACAGGTTGAAGGAACTGAACATGTACTCCCTGGAGGAGAGAAGGGAGAGAGGGGATATGATAGAGACATACAAGTATCTCACAGGGAGGAACAGGGTGCAGGAATACACTATTTTTAAGTGAAAAAGATGTTCCAGGACTAGAGGGCATGGGATGAAGTTGGAGGGAGGACGATTCAGAGGAAACATGAGGAAGAATTTCTTCACAGAACGGGTGGTGGACAAGTGGAACACCCTGCCAGAGGAAGTGGTGGGGGCTGAAACAATCACAGGATTTAAGAATGGCGTGGGATAGACATAAAGGAATTCTGGAGGTCAGGGGTAAGGGGCAACAGACTTCTAGGAAAACATAAACTGAACTTACAATCTCAAATGGGCAGACTGGGTGGGCCATTGGCCCTTATCTGCCGACACTGTCTATGTATCTGTGTAATTAAAATACTTGAATGATTCTGAATTTGATGGAATAATGTCATGACTTTGTTGTTCTTTCCATGTACTCATAATTGTATATATATTGTTTGAATTTAAATGCCTCTCATCAAAGAATTTATCATATGGTTACTGTTATGGTAACCGTTGTGTGCATTTCCAGATGCCTCCCATTACATCTAACATATTTTTTCCTATGAAATCCATGGTGTTCTGTAAATAAAATAAACATCTTAAAATTATATTTGCATCCCTGTACCAGTTTTCACCTAATAGTAGACCCTCTATACCCTTGTGTGCGAATATGGGTGCATGAAATTTCATTTTACCTAATTTTTTGACCTCTCATCATATTTTTGACCTTCCACTCCCTGAATTAGATTTTTTGTTACATAGTTGTAAATACACAACTATTGTTTATTGAGTGGAATTACAGGACTCATTTATTTCCTTATATCTATCTTCAACTTTCCAATTTTGGAACTATTTCTTTTTATTATAGAGTTAAGGATTGCCTCTTAAAAAGCTCTATTATGAGCTCAAATTGTATTATTAACCTTTAATTCTAGATAAAATGATTAGTTGCATTCTGTGACCTCTTTCCTAAAAAGCACTATTATGAGCTCAAATAGTATGAGTAATCTTTAACTCTGGATGAAATGATTAGTTGC
This sequence comes from Neoceratodus forsteri, assembly GCA_016271365.2. NCBI lineage: Eukaryota > Metazoa > Chordata > Ceratodontiformes > Ceratodontidae > Neoceratodus > Neoceratodus forsteri. The sequence continues at coordinate 1,673,452,118 of CM057449.1, read as the reverse complement.
ATTCTGTCACCTTCCATCATTAATTTGACCGTCCATTGGTTGTATATCATATTGGAGTTTAATGTAAAAAAATGAGGAATAGTATGTGAATGCTGTATTAATTTTGTGTTATAGTGAAAGATTTGTTTCATCTATTCATTGTAATGTTTTTCTCTTCCACAGTTATACACTCAATTGGGTATCCAGTACTGGAACATGAACAGGTATGGTGTTGATCGACTCAATGGAGCATAGAATTGATGTACTGATCCACCACCATCAACTCAAGTAACTGATTCTCAAATCTGCAAATCAAGCTACCATTTGTTTCTTAGCTTCACTTGATTATGATATTCAGTATCAGCCTGTCTATTCCACTGTATTTAAATACCAAAATCCTTACCCCCCTCCTTTTTTCTTTATTTCTTGATGTCAGAGTTTCATGTATGAGATGTTAAATATGCATTTTGCCCTGGGACATTGTTATGAATATATGGTATGAATGTTTAGATTCACCATACATACACAGTTATTTTGGACATATTCTTGGAACTTGCACAAAAAAATTGATTAACAAGAAAAGAACGTCTCTACATTTTAAAGTGTTTTTTGTATTAAAGTTAAAAAGTTTATAACTAAAAATAATGCAAAAGAATTTGTACCTTTGTATAAAAACAAAGAATAGGTTTATTTAGTTTTTTTATTCCAAAAGCACTTTGATTGTTAATTTATAGTCTGATTGGGGTTACTAGTAATAAGATTGTTTTGTTCTCTAGCATGAGATTCAGGAGGTAATTATAGTGATTTAATTATTAACTGCTGGGGTTTGCAAATGGATTTATGTATAAATTAAAGTATGTAATTATCCTTGAACCATGCCTCCTGAAGAAGGCGTGTCTACCCAAAGAGCTAGGGCTAGTTCAGCTTGCACTGTTTGTCCTTAACAGTATCTGTATGTGTGAATAAATATTTTTCCATTGCAAAAACAACATGTTTTGCCTTTATTTCCAAAGAAGATTCTAATGTTGCAGTAATTCTCCAGGGACTGGGAATGCAAAACACAGACTGGTAAATGCAGTATTTATAGAAAGTAATAATTTATATTTTAAGTTTATTGGTTAAAAGTGCACTCACCTTTGTGCTGTAGCATAGCAGTGCACTGTCTATACACACAGAGCATTGACACACATACACACACACTAACACACATACACTGCCTTATATGGCATTTATTTATTTATGTAGCTAACCCTAACTTCTACTGTATTTATTGATAAACACTCTGTTTTGCACTAACTCACTGTACTAATGTACAGCATGACTGGATAACTAAGGTAGAGAACCAAGGAGGTGAGGTGGATGTTGCCTATCTGGACTTTATTGGGGACATTGCAGAGGGACTGGAGAGGAAGGTATGCCAACATCGCAGATGATACAAAGGTATGCAATAGGGTGGACATGCCGGGGGGGGTGAATGAATGAGGGAATACCTTAAAAAACTAGAGAAATGGTGTGAAGAATGGCAGCTGGGACTCAATGCAAAGAAGTGCAGGATCAGTGCAGGTGTGATAATAAAATAAGTTTTGTGTAGACTGTGTCTTCATAATAATATGAAAGAAATACATAGCAGAGTTGCAGTTAGATGGTACTGATGGGAGAGAGAAACCCACATAGATCAGATACTAAGTTTTCAGTGAAACATAAAGTTGCAGACAGAACAGGTTTAAATAGTGCAAGCTTGAATATTCACAAATAATATAGACAAATGAACACATAGTTACAGACAGAAACATGTTTATACAGTGCAAGCATTGAAAATGCAGTTGTAGAGTATTTTTCAGTTTCTCTAGTCTTGGAGGTTTTATGACCTAGTATATCTGCATAGCATTCCATTTCTGGATTTTGACCTTAACACTGCTAACTCTTATCTGTAGTGCTGTGCTTCCCAGCCAATTATTTCTCTAATACTGTGGCGTTCATGTATACTGTAGAACAAAACTTTTTTTGAGAAGGCCTGCTATGAAATCAACTATTTTGTGCATCTCAGTACAACACAGGCAAGAGGAAAGTTAGAATGAGAGGAAGATATCAATCCCAATTACAGTTGAAAGGCTGATTAAGTTTACATGTTCATGAGCTATGAATATTTCTTGAAAGAGAATTCTACCCACACTGAATAAAATAGTACTTTCAAGAGTGCTCAGCTCAAATGAACACAGCAGACTGCTTGCTTCAGTTAGAGCAGTAATTCTATGAAACCTCTAATTTTGTCCAGTCAATTGGGTATCTGGAGAGCTCCTTTTCTTTACTTTCATAGCAAGACATCTTTGGGGCTATGCCCACTGCAGCCATAAAAATAAATCGCTAGTAGTCAAATGGTCCCTCCCCAGCCCCAATTGGCATGGGGTCAAAATGTAGTCAGCAATAACAGCTAACGCAGGAAGAACTAATGCAAAACAGTTAACACCATAACAGCTAACAGGCAGAAGAGTACAGAAAGGAACAGTGCAAGTGTGCCCAGACAGTGGAACCACAATGAAAGAGGCTGGACAACAGACATGTGAGCAGAATGTGTTTACTGATGTAGAGCACACAAATACATAGTGCAAAGATGACAGTGACAGGCAACCAGCCCCCATTAAACCTCTCTCAACAACACCCATCCCACAGCACACCCCTGGCAACCCCCAAAGCATCCCACAACCCCCTAGCAACCCCCACACCAGTCCTCCTAGTAACCTCCATACCAGCCCCAACAACAGCCCCCTAGCAACCCCACAGCAGCCCCTGTAGCAACCCCCACAACATCCCTCCAGCAACCCCCATACCAGCCCCACAACAGCCCCTTGCAACCCCCACAACAACCCCAGAGCAGCCTCCTAGAAACCCCACATCCATCAGGCCCCCCAGCAACCCCCACACCAACCCCTGCCTAACACCCCCATAGCCCACCTTGAACAACCACCCACTGGACAGTCAACCCCAATGAGTCACATTAGACTTGAAGGGACAAGTTGAATGCAATGCCCCTCAGGTAGTCCACCATGGTACACTCAGCATAGGCTGTGACAATGCCCACAATACACCTGCCAGCATCTTTGTAATGCCTGTTTGCCATTGGCATGACATTCCCTTCTGTGAGCTGCACCAGCTTGACATCTGTGAGGTGCTGCTCCACCTCTAGTCCTCTGATACAGTGCCAAATGCTGGGCTGGCATGCCCCCAGCTATGCCCCAAAACACCTGTGCCATGCCACCATGGCATTCATGGTATGTGGTGTGCTGTCCTATGCAGCCTGGTAGATGTTCAAGGTGTCCATGGCAAACAGAGACCTCTGTCGTGCTGTATAGCCCACAGACCACCCCACCCAGGTGTCCTCAAAATAGTCCATCAGTTCAGCAAGCACGCCCCCATTGGCCTTTACTTAGTTCAGGTCACATAGAGCATCAAAATCAATGGCCACATCAGCCAGTGAGACAAAGGCGTGCACCGCCAACATCCTTGCATGAAAGGTGAACTCTGGATCCTCTGAGTAGTGGGCCATGAATTCCTCAATTTGCTGGCACTGGCGCCAGACTGCCTGGGCCAGGTGGAAAAAGCACCCGTGCAGCTGGCACCGAGGAAAGACCATGGCAAAGGCCCTCATGGCAGCATGTTCATAGTCTGTGAGGACCATTGTAGGCACAAGGCCCAGAAAAAGGGACAACATATTCTGGAATGCTGGTGTATATGCAGCCGTGATCCTGGAGCTCATGAGTAGGTGCATGGCTGGGAACGTAGTACCCTCCAGCAGCCCATGGATGGTATACAGTTGATGGAAGAGCAGCAGTGTATCCTGGAATGTCCCATTAGCCAGAATTGTGGTACAGCCTGCAAGGTAGGCAAGCACTGCCTGTGTGGTGAATACAAGAAACCTGTGTTCCCCAGGGCTAATGTTGTACTAGAGAAAGGTGTCCCCTGACTCCAGGGTTGTGTATTTTGGCAGTATCCTGAGGTCCTTCAGAGATGCAGGTTGTGCAGTTGGCCAGTGAGCCACAGCCCTGGCACAAGCAAGCTTCATGAGGGACATGGCAGACAGTCTCCCTGTAACTGATGCAGGCATGCCAGATGTGCAGGCTGCCACCAGTGCACTGCATGTTTTGTTGGTATATCTGGCACGGTCCTTCACCTGCGCTACTACCCCTCAAGCTGCAATGGTAGTGATGTCAGGCACATGGTTGTGGTTGGCGGTGTCATGTACCACATCATCTCCCCACATATGCACCTGTGCCAGGCATCTTGCCTTGTCATACTCGACGCACTTCCAATATGTGCGGTCAATGTGCACACAATGCCATCAGTAGAGGTACCCAGCATGGTGCAGCGAGGGTGCACTCTTCTGTGATCAGATGTATACCAGTGGCATGTTCACAGCTAAGGCGGTTCACAGATACTGGATGCCTGCCCCACAATGTGGCCTGCCTTAAATGGGGACTGAGCTTGGACAGAGTGGCTGCACCAGTGGCTGGTTGACCCCCCACTGGGATGTGTATTGCTGTTATTTGCCTGCCCTGTGGGCTTATAACAGCCAGCCAGGCCACAACAAGGGGCAGCTGCATACACTCAGCATTGCTCATTGCATGCTGACTGTGTAGGTGGGCCTGCACAACAAGGCAACAGATGTGGCAGTGCACTACTTAAGGGGTCACAGATGCCCCATTTCCCTCCCCACAGGTACAAAGATGTCTTCAAGTCCAGCTACACAGTATTCCACAGGTATGCTCTCTAGTCCAGTGTGTCTGTCTTTCCACCATATGTGTTTAGGTGTCTGGGGATGTACTCTCAGCAGGCATCTGGGCTCTGCAGGTGAGGAATTCCTGAGATCCCATTTGGCAACACTACTACAGCATGCATGGCCCACTATGTTCAGCCAGCTGTGGCCCAAGGGACGCGTGCCACTGGGAGGTAAACCTCCCATCCTGCAGCCGCAGAGACTGTGAATACACACATCAGGGTGGTCAGGCGCAACCGCTTACAAACCCACACACTGTTGCGTAGACAGCCCTGTCCTGCTGAGGCCTACACTGTGCCTGTTCTGGCAGCCATATGGACACATGGTATGTCCCTATGCTCCAGCTACAGTACATGACTTATAGTGCCCGGTGTCTGTTCAGGCCTCCAGTCTGGTGTGTGCCTGTCCCGGTTTGCATCACCCTTGTCCATTCATGGGGAAGGGGGGCATGCCTGGGCCTGCATGTTGCCTATCTCCCCTCATCCCTTCCCTTCCTTGGGTGCTCCACAGCTCCTGGCCCTGTTGCACAGGGCCCCTCTCCTCTACCTGTGTATGTTGGTGAGTTCCTTTGTCTCTGCATCACCCGGTACAGTGTGCTGCCCTCTGGCCACACTCTTTGGTCTCCATGGGGTTGGTGATAAAAAGTAAATGCAGCTTACCTGGTAGACCCTCCCTTGGACAGGGGCTGTGTTGGGGTGGCACTGTCTTCAGCTGGTGGTGGGCATCTGTGAGCCTGCAGGAAGTGGAGGGGTGGACCGGGGCTATCATTCTGTGGGTATACACGGTCCTGTGCTGTGCTCCATCATGGTCGGTGGTGATGAGTTTTGTGCATTGGTAGGAGTAGGTCCTGAACTCCTGGTTGTTGGTAAGTGCTGGTGTGTGTTGGTGTGTGCACACCCACTATGCTACGGGTGCTGTTGGGCAGTGACTTTCCTCCTTTTTTTTTTCAACTCTTTTTCCCTCCGGTCATGGTCCTAGGAGTCCTCTCTCAGGAGTCCAACCTGTTTCTGCCCTGCCTGAAGTCCACTCCATCCAAACCTTCCTCTCCTCTGCCCCACCTTGTAGCTGGCATCCCCAGCCCAACCCCTCTGTGGTGGTGCCTCTCTTCCTACCTTGGGCGCTGTCAATGGTTAAACTCCAGCTGCAGACATGGGCCCCGGGTGGAAAATCCGTGAAGCTCGGTGGAGTTGGACCCAGTCGTGGGCATGGGGCTTGGTGCCATCGCCTACCCCTAGGGCAGGCTTTTTCCATTTTTCTGTATCTCCCTCCCCATGCATGTGCATGCCCCGATGCTTCTTGAACATGGCTACCCTGCCAGCGTCGGCCACAACTCTACGTGCCTGCCCAGCTTGCAACAGTGCCTCTTGCTCTCCACCAGAGGTCACTGGCCCACCGGATCGTCCCATCCCCTTGGTCCAGGGAGGAGAGCATCACATGGGTGCTCTATACTCAACCCTTCCTCTGCTGACCCCCAGCACCCAAGTCTGTTCTCGAACCTGGGTCGCCAGCGTGGTGTGAGGTGTGGCATCCAGCCCCTCACCCCTCAGCACCACCTGGCTGCTGACTTGCCTCCTTTCTGTTTGGACTTTGGCAGTGTCGGGAATGCACTATGGGTGTGGGGGAGGGGACCCCTGCCAGAAATAAGATACTGGGGATGGGAGCTGTTCTGGTTGGTGCTGTTTAGCTCTGCTCCCTCTTGCCATTCACTGTAATGGCAGTGCACTCATCTGCACCCCCGCACTGCTCTTGTATATGCTATTATGCCTTTCTCCCCAGCACTGTTACTGCATGTGATAAGCTGCTCTATGCACTGTAACTGTCATACACTGAGGTGTCTCAGCTGTTTTGTATGTGCTGTCATGGGCTAGCTTATGTGACCCGGTAGGGCCCCTATCCACCAGAGCTGACATAAAACTGCAATCATTGGTTGCCTAGCAGTCTCCCCAGCACTAATCTCCTGGAGCTGACATAAACAATAATCCCTGGTGGTCCAGGGGACCCTCCCATGCCATGATCCCTGATTATGTAATAACGAGAGAAATCCCTGGTGGTCCAGTGGTCCCTCCTGAGCCTGATCCCCTCTGTATATATAATAAAAATATCCCCTGGGGTCTAGCATTCCCTGTCCCTAACCCCAAGCTGCCCGTATAAGACATATACATGTCCCTGGTGGTCTAGTGGACCTCCAACCCCCCACCTGGCAGTTAGTGCCCTGCCACCCTGCTCATCATCCCAATCCCAGGAGCCTATGACTGGCACAGCCCTCCAGTCACCACTAGAGCTAGCCACAGACTAACCTCTCCTGGTTTGCATACTGTACAATCTGTACAGTAAGCATACCAGGAGAGCTCAGACTGCAGTGGGCCAAGGTGATGAATGGAGGGCTGTGCAAGTCACTGGCTCTCAGGGTTGGTATTGGGGGAGCAGGGTGCTGGGCACAATCTGCTGGGTGGAGGGGTAGGAGTCCACTAGACAACAAGGGATATGTATATGAGTGATACAGGCAGGTCAGGGTTAGGCGGGGAATGCTAGACCATTGGGGATTTATATAGACAGAGGGGATTGGGGCTAAGTAGGGATTGCTAGACCACCAGGGCTTACTGTTTGCATCAACTCTGAGGATCAGGGCTGGGGTTGGACCACTAGACCACTGGGATTTCTGTGTTTTACATAGTTGGGGATTGGTGCTGGGGAGAGACCACTAAACCACCAGCAATTTCTCCCTTTTACAAATTCAGGCACCGGGGCTGGAGAAAGACTGCTAGAGCACCATGGATTTCTGTTTTTTACATAGTCAGGGATCAGGGCATGGAAGGGACCACTAGACTACCAGGTTACCCAACTCTTGAGAGTATGTGGATGGGATGTAAGGCACCCACATCCTCTGTGCACTGTTCAGGGCTGGGTTTCAGAAAATTAAACTGTGCTGTACTTGCAGCCATTTAGTGCTTCTGAAAACTATCAATATTGTGCTGATCTGCATACGTATGGGGGGATCCCTCATTTGCATATGTGTAGCATGATACTGTGTTCCATGGTGCTGTTGGATTTGTGCCACACATAGGTGGCCTTTGAATATGGCCACACCCCTGATGGTTAGCACTATTCCTGGTTAGCATTGTGCACACCTAGTCTGTGTCATGCTAACCTTTTGAAAATGGGACCTTGTGTCTGATAATGTAAAGTTCAGCATGGTGGCAAGTGACAGTGATGTAGCTTTTTTGGACCTGCTCATCTATATATCTGATGGGAAGCTGCAGAGCAAAATCTACAGAAAAGTGGCTGACAGAAACACTCAACTGCATGCAAAAAGTTACCACCCAAAACACTTGTTAGACAGCATTCCACATTCATAAATGTTTAAGATAAATAGGTAGTGAACAAGAGAAAGAGACTGAATTTATGAATATGGCAAAGAGATTTCTCACCAGACAATGCAAACAAAAAATAGTGAATAAAGCTATAGACAGGATGAAAAAAAACACATAAGGACGACAGACTGGAACACAGGGTGGAACACAGTGATAGGATGGTCCTACCTTTGTAATATTAGACATTCACCAAGCCAATAAAAAGAATTATTGACTCACATCAGGGTACACTGAAACTATTAGAAATCCCATAATTTCACAGTAAACCTATCATTGCATCAAAAAAGTCAACGTCTTAAGGGATTAAGGGATAATCTGGAACATTCTGAATAGAAAAGACCAGAAAAGCCGAGGGGAGAACCACCTTTAGGCACTCCGGAACCAGAGATGCACCAATGTGGAAGATGCAGCCACTGTAATAACACTTCTAAAAAGGATTAAATTACACATCCAATTGGAACACAAAATACCCCATTAAATCATTCCTGAACTGTGACTTGGGCAATATAATATACATTCTGGCATGTCTGTGCTCAAAATACTATGCCAGCAATATGAACAGACCATTAAAACTAAGAATCAGTGAGCACAAAATAAACATATGACTAAGGAATGAAGGATCACCTGTGGCACAACATTTTGCCCATGAGGGACATTCTGTGTTATCTCTGAAATCTTGGGCAATAGAGCATGTAGATCCCCTACATGAAGAGGAGATTGGAATAAAATGGTGGAGAGATGTGAAATGTTCTGGATATACACTTTTGACGCTGTTAGTGATCACCTAGGTATGAATGAGGAGAAGAACTGGACAGCATGCTGGTGACCCATTGGCCTCATTGCTGCAACCATGATTGACTCATTGACCTTCCTGTTAAAAGCCAGTTGAGCCCTTGGAGTTCCTTATGGCTAAATAACCTAGCTGCCTTCACTTAATTTCCTCCATAGGGACTCTCTTGCACCCATTTTCTCACCCCCCCTCAAACCCCAAGATGGAGAATTGGTCAATATAAAATGGCAGATGGATTGTTCACTTGTGATGACTCTTTGACATGCATTCCCATATTTTTTTTTTTGTCTCCCCAGGAACCCCCGACCGGCCACTCCTTCGGGCCTCCAAGGTGCACCTGCTGCCACTCAACCCTGCCACAATACAGCGTCCTTATTTGCTGCCTCTTGGGTAATCCAATGTATCCCTTCATTGGGTGGTTCCCTCCTTTCTGGGGGAGGTGCTCTTTAGTGTAACTATGTATCCTGGGTGCTGTGGGGTCGGTCCAGACACTTTCTGGGGCTTCATGGGGATGTGCACCGGAGGCCATCATCTGGTTCATCGGGGGGGTTCTTTTTCTGTTTTCTGCCCTCCCCACTCCCTCCACCCTCATTGGGCCTGAGAGTAATGGCGATCTGAGGCGGGGACGTGTGGGGAAGTGTCAAGGCTTCATGCCACCTGGCACATCACCCAATCTACCTACAGGTGCCTGAGGGCTGCCCACCTCCCCCTGGAGGGAAGCATCCAATTGACATTCTGGAGCTCTGGACTCCCTCCCTGCCAGTCTCTGCTCCTGACACCCAGGCTCAGGGCATGAACCAGAGTCAACAGCATGCCAAGCTAACCCCTTCATTCAGTGACATGGAGATGACTAGCATTCCACTTGATTATGGACTACATCCATCACCATTATAGAATGATTTATGTGCACATTTACTTTATTATTAGACAATACATGCAGGAATTTTACTATTGGGACTATGAAGCCAGAGTTTCTCAGGCATGTGGTGCCACTAAGAATGTATATAAATTGTGTAGTACTATTTAGAAAACATGATCAAATTAAAAAAGATAATGGCTTAAGAATACAGAAAAAAATTTCAGATAATGGTTTTAAAACACAACATAGGGTCTTTCAGGAGATTATCTTGGACAATATGATGTTACTATAGGCTTAATAGATGTTTTAATAAGAATAACATTTTGAAGAAATTATGAGTCTGCAGGTCTACATTTGAAATAAATGACTGTTTATCTTGCAGTTAGACAGTGACTGAAGATCAGGGTCTGGCATCCACTCAGCAATGCCGATGAAAAAACACGTCTATTTACAAACAAAAAATATTTTTTTCTACAGATTTTACCTAGAGATAGTACTTTAAAAAGGCTATTATGAGCTGTATAAGCATAATTGAAGCAATCTAGTAAGTCCAAGAAGTACACCCATTATCAGATCCTATAAAATAGGCATGTATTTGCTCTGGCATGGGGTGGGTAGCATGCACACTCTAGCCAGAAAGATCTGTTCTGGATATAGTGGCACTGTATTGCTGTATGGTTGCTTGGCAAACAGCAGCTCTCTTCCAGCAGTGGTGCCAGGATGTATGATGTCACTGATGACATCCTGAATTGGACACTGATACTTAGAGGAGTTATCTCTGCCTGTATGCCTCAGCCCTGCTTAAACTGCACACTTGTGAGAGGACAGCACAGTTAACACTAGCAGACTGCCATGTACACAAAATGAATCCACTAGGTGAGTGGGCCAGGGAGGGGAGTACTAGCACTTGTTACAGAAAGTGTTTAAGTGAATAAAAGTGACTAAAAACGTGCTCTTTCCTGTTAGGAGGCACGGGGTCATAATCTCGCACAATGGAATGCCACATGGCAAAATCACGCTGCCAATACAGTGCAATTCTTGCCATGCAGCATATATCTTTTTTCTGTGGGGGGCTCTGCCACCCACACCCCCTGTTACGGTGGGCTGTGCCCCCTGAACCCTCCCACTATAGAGTCTCAACTCTGGGGGAGTTCAAATCAGGGATTGTACAAAGTTGATTCGAGGGGAGGTCAAGTCAGGGAGCGCACAAAGTTGTAAAAAATAAAAGTTTCTAAGACTGGGAATCAAACCTGGACCCAGGAGCACTGCCTGGGTTCCCTGTTACTGTGGCTCAGTCCAATGAGCCACAACAGCTGGTTGGCAGAACCCACTCCCAGCAAAGCTCTTATCCTCTGCCTGGGAGAGTGAGAATGGTGCAATACCACATACATCAGTATACAGGGTATTACACCATTCGCTCACTGGTGCAGTGCTGTACTGCATAAGCCATAATGTCATACACTATCAAGTGTGCGAGATTATGACCTGGTACCCTTTTGGGATATTGTTATAAATAGATTTGATTTATGGGAGAAAAAAACAATGCATCTAGAGATGCAAGGTGTGAGGCTTTGAAACAAAAGAAATATACATGTAGTATGCTGTTAAAAACCTGTTCTTTAGGAAATATTATCACTAGCACTGAAAGAAATAGAAAGGATACAAAAATAACATATAATGGTGATATTGTCATAAAGAGAATACTAAGTATTATAATTTGCATTTTTACTAGAAAAAAATCTCGAACCAATTGTCTAAGTGATAAGTCTTATATAAAGAGGGAGAAACCAAAATATGTGTTATAGATACAGCTGATGGAATAATGAATTGTTTACATAAAGATATACATGCGGTGTACAGCATTATGAGACTTGTTAACTAGTGGGATTAATTTAGTTAAGAGTTACAGAAAAAGGACTGCAGCCTAAAAATGAACATGTTGTCTCTGATATAGGTGTACACAAATAGAAACTATTCATCAAGTTGAATGATAAAGTATTTCATTGACTTAATGGCCTAGATAAGTTCTCAAGTTTTACCATATTTGCATAACACTGTAACGTTACTGCTGTGGATATAATACTAGAATACTGAAACATTCCTGCTGTAGCAGTGTATGTATTACCCCTTAATAGCAACTGCATCTTCCAGCTTCACCAGCAGTGGCACTATACATTTGAAAAGTGGTGTATGTAGAGGGATGATGTTCTAGTTTAAATGTGTAAAAAAACTATTCCTGACTCGAGGAATTTGTCATGATAATTGAAAAATAATATTTGAGATGCTTGAATATAATAGTCTGAGAAGTGCACTAGGACATTTGAGTAATTTCCATTCTGATACCAGTTTTGGAAGTACTGGAATTTTAAAAGTTGTGCATATATTGAAATGTACAGCAGTGTATATAACCATACATAATTGTTTTACTAGACATCCTCTTCCCTGATGAAGCCCCTAGTAGTGAAATGTTGGGCTTAAATTTAGTGTCTGTGCATTATACAAGCTACAATAAAAATCCCTTGAATGAGGAAAAAGTTTTCAGGAGTGGCTGGTTTCTATGTTTATTGTTCCATAGTGAAATAAACAAATTACCTCTATTTTGACATCTTTTCACATAGTTGCATAAGCAAAAACTAAAATGTGTTACAAATGACATATTTGAGCTTTCTCAGTTTTAGGAACTAGCACAATGGGGTCTATGCACTAAAAGGCAGATTCCCTCTGTGCCATGGATCTGCAGTACGTAGGTAGCCCTACATTACAATGCCATGCACCAGGGGTCCAGTGCACCATTGGCTGTGTTCACAGAAGGGGTGTTTGCCCATTCTCACTGGATCCCCCAGCTCATCACAGAGTTATGTGCATGGATGATCCAGGGGAATGTCTGGGAGTGTACCTGCTCTCTGAAGCATTCATGAAGGCACAGAGTGCCCGGTTAGGCAGTTCTGGATACAGCAGCAGGGATTGTGCATATGCAATATTTTGCATGCTCCCTCCCAGATTTCAACTGCTGACAGTGACAGAACCAACCACTCCCCACCATGCTGCTGCAGCCCTCTGGGTCATCAGGAAGGTTTGGGGGCAGCCATTTGAGCACTCACCCATAAATTTTAAATCTGGTGGTCCAATACCATCTAACTATTCCCTGCTCGAAAGGCGTAGGGGATCACTGGGGACCAGGACAGACATACAATTGGATGCACACCTGTCTTCTCCAATCTGCCCTGTGCAGCTATGTGCCAGGAAGGGGGGGCCTTCAGAAGGCATACAGAGTTGTCCAGAATTCCTACATGCCAGCCACTGTGCACTTTCCAGGGGTGTGGAACTATGACGGCAATGTATGTATGAATCGCGCATACGCAGACCATCATTAGTACATAGCCCCCACTGTGCCACCATCTCAGGGACCTACACATGTGAGCAAGTGATAGGATTCTACACTGTGCCAACTGGAGACTAAGCACATTGCAGTGGCGAGACACACAATTATTGGTCTGCTATTTGGGAGTTTGAAAAATTATGTCATTTTCACAGTGGAGAATGCTGTAAGTTATATATTAAGTGCTGTATGTTAGTAAAGTTCAATTGGAGCCTGGCAATGAGGTCCAAGGCAGAGGAACAAGAAGCAAAGAGTACCATAGAAACATAGAGTGTGTCATCAGACAAAGACTGGTTGGCCCACCCAGTCATCCCAGTTGTTTCCCCCAGTCTATACTGTCACCACAGACCCTACTGCATCTCTTTCTACTTCCCCCACCCTTATTTTCCTACCAAGATTCCTCTGTGCCCATCCCTCTTGAAGCCCACCACTGTTGCCACCCACACCACCTCCACTGGAAGACTGTTACTGGCATCCACCACTTTTTCAGTGAAGGAGTGCAACCTCAAATCCCACCTAAATTCCCCCTTCCTGCACCATTGTGTGCGCCCTTGTTCTCATGCACCAAAAATGCTCCCCTACTGTAATTGATTAACCCCCAAGAGGAACTGATAGGTCTCTATCATGTTCCCTCTCCTGTCTTTCAGAGTGTACATATTGGGACCCCTCAGTCTCTCCTCATAGGGCTTATGATGCAGCCCCTACACCATTTTAGCTGCCCTCCTCTGGACAGCCAATACCCTGTCTATGTCCTTCCTGAGATGTGGTCTCCAGACTTGGACACAATACTCAAGGGGGGGGTCTCAGTAACAATGATATAATTGTAACACCACATCTCTCTTTCTGCTGATGATACCCCTCTTAATGCACCCCAGCATCCCACTAGCCCTGTGTACTGCCTTCTTGCACTGTATCACTACCGCGAGGTCATCAGATATGATTACCCTATGGTTCCTTTCTGGTTCAGTGACTGTCACTACCTCTTCCTCAATTTTATACACTGCCACTGGGATTCAGTGCCCTACATGCATGGTTTTGCACTTTGTCACTTTGAAACCCAGCTGCCACACCCCTGATGACTCCGCAAGTTTTCTCAGGTCTATACCCATTCTCTCCACCCTCTCAAGAGTATTTACCATATTGCAGATTTCAATGTCATCTATAAAGAGGCATACCTTCCCATCCAGCTACTCTGCAATGTCAGTTATAAAGACATTTAAGAGATCTGGTCCCAATAATGAGCCCTGATTTATCCAACTGGTCACTCTCCTCTCATTAGATTAAATGTTGTTTACCACCACTGTCTGTCGCCTATCCATCAGCCAATTTCATACCCAGTTTACCACCCTGGTTACTAGCCCCAAAGTGCCCAGTTTTATTATAAGTCTCATATGTGGTACAATGTCAAAGGTCTTGCTGAAGTTTAAGTAGGCCACATCCATCAACCCAACCTGATCTATTTCCCTGATCACCAAGTTGAAGAAATCAGTTTCTTTTGACATAACCATCCCCCCAAATCCATACTGCCTCATGCTTTGTAAACCACTAGATTAAAATTACTCCACTAGCATTTTTTGTAAAAGTGTCTCCATTAACTGGTTGAACTGTAGTTGCCAGACTCCTCCCTGCTGCATCTTTTAAGTAGGGGAACTACATCTGCCCTCCTCCAGTCCTCTGGAACCACTCTTGTTTTCAGTGAGTTGTTGAACAGATCTGTCAGAGGGGCAGCTAGAACCTCCCCAAGCTCCCTCAGCACTCTTGGGTGTACCCCATTGGGCCCCATAGCCTTATCCACTTTATGATTCAGAAGTTCTCTCTGGAGTCTTTCCTCTGTGACTAGAACTGTGTCTAACTTACTTCATCCCTCTAGTGCTACTGCTGCTTTTATGTGGTCAGTTCTCCTCTCCCTCCACTGTGAAGACTGAGCAGAAATATATGTTCAGAATATCTGCTTTATCCTGATACTCTTCTACACAGTCTACACCTGCCCTTCTTAACCTCACAATCCCATTACTTGTCTTCCTTTTTCATTTATGTATATAAAACATCTTTATTTACTCCTGAAGCTATCCTTTCCTCAGTTACCTCCTTTGCACCCCTCACTGCCTTCCCTACTTCACTCTGCTTTTCCAGGTATATTTCCCTATCTTCTTCCCCTTGCATCCCCTTGTACCTCCTGAATGCTACCCTTTTATCCTTTACCTTCACAGCCACTTTCCTTGTGAACCATATTGGTCTCTTTTCCCTCCTGTTTGCTCACTTCTTTTGTGCAGAGGTTTGTTGCCATAGGGACAAAGAGACACTGAGCTAAAATCTCAAGCTTCTGCAGGTGCACATTTATTAAGGAAAAAGTTGCAAAGAATCCAGTGTAGTACTTTAGGATGCACTACCCTTCATCAGGGTGCTCCCAGATGACAGGGTAGTGCACTATGAAATGCTGGAGCCTTTGCACCTTTTGCTTAGATAAAAGTGTGCACCTGCACATGCTTGATGTTCTTGCAGTGTCTCTTTGTTCTCATGCAATATTTGGTGGCCTCACTACTGTATACTGTTGCTTTGTATACATTTTGTTTATTTCTTTATATTTGTTGCTTTCACTATGCCATCCCATAATTAGGCCCACTGTTCCTCCACCCAACTGAGGTAATCCTTCTGGCTAGGTTGTCTATGAGGGAGTCACCCATTGTTTTTTTAAATCTGCTCTCTTGAAGTCCAGGACCATTGTCCTTGTGTAGTTTGCCTCTGCTGTGGATAAGGGTGTGGATCACCTTCCAGAATATAGAGAGGTGATTACATATGGATGGATGCAAAGAAGCAGGCAGTCAGAAGGTCATTCAGCAAGATGAAGAAGAGAATTGGTCAAGAACTGACCCTTGGGGGATGCCTGAGCTGATAGGGAGTGGGGAGATATGAATTCACCAATAGGGACAGGTTGCGACCTGCCATCAAGGTACTGTAGGAGTGGAACAAACTGACTTGGAAGGCAGAGAGCCCCACAGCCTTGAGCTCATCAAGGATGATGGAGTGGGCAATAACGTCTAAGTCTTTGGCCAAGTCAACATAAATGGTGGCGGCCACCAAGCCATGATCCATGCCAGATCAAATGTAGACAGTAAGCTATAGGAGAGAGCTGGAGATGGACTATGTCTTCTGGAAGCCAGACTGGAAAGGTCTGATGGAGGACAATGAATCATGTAAGGGAGCAAACTGAGGTGGCTCAAGGTGTTCTTGGATCGTAGCCAAAGTGGGAATGAAGGAGGTAGATAATAGTTGCCAGGAGTGGTGGATACACCCACTTGGAGAAGGGGGATGACAGTGGCCTGTTTCCAAGTGTTCAGGATTGAGGATAAGGAGAGGAGAGGTTGAGATAGGACATAACAGCAGTGGCAAGGGTGTAACACTGGAATTGTTTGGGGTCATGACCATCAAGGCTCACAATCTTGTGAGTGTTAAGAGGTAATCTGGCAATAAGGAAAGCAGTAAGAGTAGTAGGGGAGAAGGAGAAGGGATGTTGTGGGGTGCAGTTGAAGGAGGATGGAGAGGAGATGAGGATAGGAGAGAGCAGGCGCATGAGGTGAAGAATAAGTTGAAAGCTGAGAGGAGACAGGATGCATCAGAAATAGGAGTGCCAGCTACTTTGAGGACAGGAGGAGCAGTCTGGGTTGGGGAAGACAAGGGCATGGATAACCTTCCAGAACTTAGAGGGGTGATTAAGGTTTTTCTGGAGTGTAGATGCAAAATATTTGGACTTGGCAAGCCTAGTAGCTCCAATATGGGCATTATAAAGGGTGCAGTACTTGATTAGGTCTGCAGAGGAGTCAGAATGCTTGTGTGTCTGCCAGGAAAGGTCATGCACATGGTGGCATGCCAGCAACTCAGCGGAGATCCATGGGAGGTGGCAAATTCAGACCATGTTTTTTTTAAGGAGGGGATAAGAAGATCACAAGTTGACATAAATTTGGCATTGAAAAAATGGAGGGCAGTATTTATATTGCTGGCTGTAGACACAGGCGACTAGTCGGTAGCCACGAGGTCAGCATGGAGGGAGTACATATCCAGTGACATGAAGGACTGGATCTGAATGAATTTAAAGTAAACTTTGGGAGAATGAATAATGTGCATGAAGTAGACCACAGCATTGTCACTGAAGGTGTTGGGAAGGGTACCAGCATCCATGGTATGGTAGGGGTGGGGGGTGATAACCCAGTCCAGAAAGGAATGATTGAGGGATCTGTTATTGTGGCTGGTTGGGTCAGTGATCAGTTTAGTAAGTTTGAGGGACTTAATGTTTTAACACAATTTATTTAGAGAGGTGGAGAGTTAAATGAGGTTAAAATCACTGAGTTTGAGCAGCTCACCAGAGGACACATGGGAGGAGATAGTGGTGAAGAGCTCAGTGACTGAAGGGGGGACATGCCAGGGCAGCAGAAGGCACCAGCCATAAATAAAGGAACAGAGAAGAGGAGGAGGAAGAGCTTGAAGATGAGCAACTCATAGGCAGAGAGGAAGGCAAAAGAGAGTATGGAGAGTACAGGCTAGAACTGGATGTTAGAGGAGAGGCAGATTGCAACTCTACTTGTCCTGTTAGCACAGTCCTGTTGGATGATTTCAGAGGAATCATAGGAACATTTCAAGTCCAAAGCCTTAAGAGGTCACTAGGACATGACCATTACCGTAACATCCCCTTTATTCAAGCCTTACTTTTTCAGTCATGTAAATATTAAGTCTTCTCTTAAGTATGTCAATACTATCACTTTGTATGACATTAGTTGTAAGCGTATTCCATTATTCAACCACCCTTTGACTGGACCACTGCTTCCTCCTGTTGCCCCTGAATTGTTCCCCCTTCAGCCTACAATGGTGTCCCCTGGTTGCCTTTGCAGCATCCCTATCAGTAAGTGACAAACACTCCCACAGATCAGGGTTATTTAGAGCCTTGTAGACCAGGCATAGGTTCCCACTAAGCCTCCTATATGCAAGTGGATATACACTGAGTTCATTGAGTAGCTAAGTATATGTCAGACCACCAGTCCCTCTTACCATTCTTGTAGCCCTTCTCTGCAATCTCTCCAACCTGTTCACCAGTGTCTTACCTTGAGGAGCCCAAAACTACACACAATATTCAACATGAGGCCTCACAAGGGAACTATACAGGGGCATCATAACTCTCCTATCGCTACTCTTTAAATTCCTCCTAATACAGCCCAGCATTCAATTCTCTCTCTTAAGTACCTCTCCACAATGTCTATCAAACTTCAGATCACTTGTTATAATAACTCCTGAGTCTGTCTGCTCATCCACAGAACCCAGTTGTTCCCCATTTAAGAAATAGGTGGCTCGAATGTTCTTATTTCCAAAATGCATTATCTTAAACTTCTCAGTATTAAAAATGAGCTCCTTCCTATTTGCCCAATTAGCAACTTCTTGTATCTCATGCTGGAAGTTTAAAGTATCTGTGTTATTACATACTAGTGCCCCAATTTTTACATCAACAGCAAATTTGCTGATCCATGTAGTGCTTCCAAATGTTAATGATGATGCAAATATGTTAAAAAGCATGGGTCCCAGTACGGACCTATGGGGCACTCCACTCATCACATCAGTCCAATCTGACATGTGTCCTCATACCACCACCCTCTGCTTTCTGCTCCTCAACCAGGAAGCTACCCATCTAATTATGTGGGTGTCTATGTGAATTTCTGAAAGTGTGTGTCCAACAATTTCTTATGTAATATTGTGTTGAAAGCATGGGAGAACTCCATATATAAGACATCCACTGGTATTCCTTGGTACATTGCCATACTCACTGGCTCAAAAACACTATTCAAGCCTGTGAGGCATGATCTTCCTTCTCTGAACCCATGCTGAGATTTATCTAATTCTCCTGCTTCTTGAAGATATTCAGTAAGTCTGTCCTTTATTATACTTTCCAGCATCTTACATAATATGGGTATAATGCTAACTGGTCTGTAATTCCCCACTCGTCCTCTGTCCCCCTTCTTAAAAATTGGCATCACATGTGCCGTACCCTAGTCCTCAATTATTATGCCTGTGTCCAGTGATTCTTGAAAAATATCAACTATAGGAGGTGCAATAAGTTCTGCAATGTCCTTTAACAGTGCAGGGTGTAATTTGTCTGGCCCTTCTGATTTATTGAGGTCAAGAGACTTAAGTCTGTTGGTGATGTCTTTGACTGGTATCTTAATGCCACTAGGTCATGCTTGGCAATTTTATGTTGTGTACTCCCCATCTCTAGGTTTATTAATCCCTGTAAAGTGTTTATTCAGCTCACTGGCTATATCACTACTATCAGATATAAAAGATTTATTCACCTTGATTGGGCCAGCCTGCACCTTTTAGTTTCTTAGCCCCACAATGTAATTAAAAAATGCTTGTTTTCCTTTGTTTTGGTTGCTAATTTGTATTCTTGCTTTCCTTTTGCTTTCCTTATTAATTTCTTATACTCCATAACCTTCACTCTGTAGTTGTTCCATTATTCAGTAGTTTCTCTTTGCTTGGTTATTTGGTATGACTGTTTCTTTTGCCTAATCGCCTTTTTGATGTTCTTTGTAAACCAAATGGGCACCATGCCTTTGTTGTTATATTTCCTTTTTGTTGGTATGAAGTCATACGAACATGTGTACAATATTTCCTTTTGTCGTTTCCATTTATCATTTTAAGAACATTCCTGCATATTCATTTTCCCAGTCCCATGACCTTAAGCAGTCACTGATTTTACTGTAGCTGGCTTTATTATAGCACTTTACCATAGTTACCCCTAATTGTTTCACCCTACCAAGGTTCATTTCAAATTGTATCATGTTGTGATCTGACCCCAGCAGGGGTTCTCCAGCTTATACAGTTACATAGTACCTCATCCAGATTTGTTATCACCAGGTCCAAGATATTGTTAGCCCTGGTTTTATCAGTAAATAGATTAGTAAGTCGTAGGTCTTCAATCAGATTCAAGAAGTGTTTTTCCATATTTATTACAGATGTTTTAGTTTCCCAGTTAATTCCCAGAAGGCTGAATTTCCCAAGCAAAATTATAGAACCATTTTCACACTGATACCTTAGGACCTCTAAGAACCCAGTCTAGTTTTCTATAGTTATATTTGGTGCCTTATAACATAATCCCATCATAATCTTACTTGTCTGTCATGGTACTATCTCCACCCAAATTTGCTCATGAGGTTTTATTCTATCATCTTCAATAAATCTTGCCTCTATTCCATGCCTTATATATATTGCCAGACCTCCTCCCTTACCTGTGTCTATCTTCACAAAACAGTTGAAAGCCCTGAATGTTTCTATCCCAATCATTACCATCCCACCATGTCTTGATAATGCAACACAGGCCAATCTCTTCATCTTGCAAAATATGTTCTAAAAAGGTTCGTTTTTATTTCTTAAACTATGTGCATTCACTAGTAATGCTTTTAATGGGTAACTTATTTGTGCAATGTATACACTTAGTTCAACCAATACTTTATCATTCATGTCTCCATTTTGAATCTCCTTCCCTCCTCCATGGAGTTTCAAGTTTTCAGTATTTTTGAGCAGGCAATCTTGTTCTAGCTTTTTTTAAGTGTAGCCCATGAAATCTATACAAATGTTACTTTCCATTTAAAGATTCCCAATTATCCATGTAGTTATGGCCCTCATTTCTACACCAGTTCCTCAACCATTCATTTAGATTTCTTAGTTCCTGATTCCTTGTCCCACTTGCTCTAGGGACAGGTAAGATTGCAGAGATTACTAATTGCCCTTTTCTGTTTCTTATCTCTGTGGCAATTTGTTGGAAGGCACTATGCACCTCACTAATACTCCCTTTTCTAATATCATTAGTGCCTAAGTGCAGCACCACCAAAGGTTCTGATGTATTACTCAGGTGCCCCTATAACCCCTTCAGCACATCGCTTACCACTGTTCCTGACAAGCTGCAGACACTAGTGGTGCTTTTCCTACCCCTGAAAATAATAGAATCTATATTTTAGTATAAAATCACCTATTATAGCAATATCCCTACTATGTTGGATGGGCTGTATTTCTTCCCTGGTTTGTAATCTTCCCAGGGATGTGTTGACCTGGTTCTGTAATGCTTTGGCCTCACAACTTGTACCATCATTTCTCGTATTTAATATTGCTGATATAGTCTCCCAGGGTGTCCCTGTCTCTATTTTCTGATTGCCTGTTGGATTACCTTGCATTAATAAACTAATTTCCTGGTCAGGGACCCAGGGATGGTAAGTGCAGTATCAGGAATCTTGGGGGATAGCCAAGACTCCAGGACCACCAGCACGTCAGGCATGAGATTAAACATGAGTGGTTGCTGCTGATCAATCTTTCGGATGAGGCATCAGATGTTGATATGGTCACTCTCAGTCATTTGGGAAGATGAAATGGAGATGACTGGGAAGGGTTTGGATTGAGCTCAGTATCATCTGTTACTAAAAGCAACAAGGAGACAAGAAGATTGAGGGAGTCTATTAGTTGCTTATAGGGAGAGGAGGAGGATTGTGGGGAGTAGTGTTGGGCAAAGCTAGAAACTTCACTCTGCAGAGAAATTAGCAAATTTGCAAAAAATTGTAAATATAATCCACAAGGTGAAGTTTTACTTTGCCTTAGAGCTACAGCATTGCAGATGGTGAATTTGGTAACATTGCCTGTGGATTGTGCCCCTAAGGCAAAGTTAGCAACGATTCATGGGATTGGGGGTCATATGGTGCTGCAATGATCTGTATTGCCATGTGTAGGCTGAATTCAATGTAGTTTTATGAAGAGACAGTTGGTGTTAAGTCTGCTCTGAATCTCTGTACCCAAAAACCTTTGAAAAGAATTTAAAACATGCAGTTTGTTTAAGCCAGATCACTTCCTAAAGTGTCTAGTGTGCCTTATGTCTCTGAATTCTCAATTATTTGTAGTACTTTTTTCTGATTTGGTAACTTTAAAGTTGTAATTTCTTTTCTGCATTGTGTGTAGTCAGGCAGTGCTGTGAGGGGGAGGAGAAGCTATGTTGGTCGCTAGCAGTGGCAAGCAAAAGGCAGCCTTTTCTGTTTGAGCAGAACTAGTGCTGTTGTAGTCATTGTTTTGTGTAAATTATTTTTTCTGTTTTCTGTGGTTTGTAATTTTAGTTTGTTAGCACTTATATGTGCCTTACTGAATTATTTTTGTCAGTGTGGTTTGACTCAATTGATTTCAGTTTTGTTTATTGATTGAAGTTAGAGTTTTTGTGTGCACAGTAACATTGTTATAATTACCTGAGTTGTTGTATCTTGAGTGTGTCCCCTTAGTCCCTAATATCCCTGTTATGTACTGTTTGGTTAAAAACAAACAAAACAAATGTTCTTATTTACTGTCTGTATACCTCAGTAAAGTCTTATAAATTGTTGTGTTCCTAAATCTGCACATATAACAAAATGCCCATCAAGGGATGGTCTGGTAAAGTAGTTGACCTTCAATTAATTTCTGCTGAAAACTCCCATAGTATAACAGTGTGACTTTAACAATCCATAACTCTATCAATCTTTGAAGTTAAGGGACAATCTATATACCAAAACAGTGAGTACTAGAAGACTAAGTCCTTAAGTCACTAAGAAATACCAACTGAAAAGAGATATATAAAAAAACATAAAAATTAGAAAATGGAAATTCCAATAGGATAACACTGCAACTTTAACAAGCCATAACTCTTTCAATCTTTGGAGTTAAGGGACAATCTATATATCCAAAAAAAGATTCCACACTGGCTCATCTATGCAGTGGTAGCACTACCATACTCAACACCAGAGACACATGTTTTGTAGTGAGCCTGAGTCATCAGGGACCAACTGGGGGGGGGGAGATCAAGTGTCCCAGAGAATGCTGTCCTTTCCAGGGGTGAAGGGAGGATCCCTTCTGTCTCTGCCACACTGACCCCTGGATGCAAGGGGCAGTTGGGGTCAATGAGACCAGGGATGGGAGGAGGTACACTAGTTGCATGCAATGTCACACACTGACATGCACACTTGTAGCCCTTGCAACTCCTGAGGGGTGGAAGAAAACTAGAATAAAGTGCAGCCTTGACCTGGAGATGTTGGTCGCTGGCACCAGCCATGATCCCCTGCTGGCCAGCTGCACAGCATCCCAAAAAAAACACAGCAGTTTGTGGGTTTAGGTCTTACCTCATCCGTGGTTGGGGGGGCAATCCAAGGCTCCATGGGGGACAGCACCTCAGATTGGCAGATAGAAGAAATGGCTGAGTGGTATTGTGGAGACTTGAAAGAGTAGGGGGCAGAGTGAAGGAGGCTTAAATAGAAACTGCTAAAAAAGGTCTCCATGAGTACTACAAGACAAAGTCCCTAAGAAATACTAACACAAAATAGACAATTAAAAAATATAAAAAAAATTCCCATAGGATAACGTTGCTAACAAACTATAACTCCATCAGTCTTTGGAGTCAATGGACATTCTACATTAAAAAAAAGAAGAAAGGTCTCAGTGAGTACTACAAGACTAAGACATAATACCACTAGACAAATTGATTGGGTATGCACAGCACAGCAAAATTATCTCCCAAATTCACAATGATGCCAAATCAACAATTTAAGTCTCATAATCATCAGCAATGTGCCATATGTGTATCTTCTCTTTGACTACAACCATACAAAGTTTCAGATAAATCTGGCAAAAATTGACCAAGTTATGCCTAATAAAAAATAATCACATTCTTGCCAGTATAAAATTAATCCCTGGAGTTAAGATGAACACTTCATATATTTTTTCTTTGAAGCAAGCCCAACAAAAGAACATTAGAATGAAGCAAATAAATCACTTTCCAGATTGTCTGAATTCACTTAACTCTGCTTAGAGCAGGATTTTAGCATTGTTCCTGACCAACACAGTTTCCTTAAACTGCGTTAGTAGTGTGGATGAGAGCCATTCTGTAATACACAACCATATCTCAATCTTTGGTTTCTGGGCAACCAGGAAGGGAAAAAGAGGTTGCTTTCCTTCTGGCGAGGTGTTGTCCGATGCTGGTATTTAGTTTTACTGCTGTGTTTATTTTTAATTTTTTTGCAATATTAAAAATCTAAATATATAAAATGACCAGAAAGAGGAACTCAACTAAAGGGAGTGGTACCACCAAGGTGAACAAATAGTGCATAGGTTCTAGAGGGCAAAATATTGTTGCACCTAAAAACCAATCTCTGTAGCAGCTTCATCCATTGCCTCGGTGGCTGGTAGTTGTAGTAGCAAAGGAGTAGTTGGTGGAACTGGGGTGACGGTATTTGTGTTGCCAAATTATTCTCTGCTACTTGTGTGGTATCCATACTGGTAGGTGCTGTGGGAGGTTGTGGCAAGAGTTTCAGTCCAAGAGGTAGCAAAATCTCTGGCTCAGGATTAGGAACAGTGGTCAAGGAGGAGGAGGTTACTGGTGTCCTTTTGACTGCTGGTGGTGGTGGCACTGAGCCTGATCTGGATAATGGGTTCCTAGAATGGGCCATGGCACTGACTGGGTGTGCATCCAGCAGTGTTTGAACACTTGTGGGGTTCTGCTTTAGAGGGTCATGGTTTACATCTATCCCTTTTACCCTAACTCTCTTCTTTGCAATTTTCTTTCCTCCATCCTACACTTGCAGCTGACTCATTCCCAATATCCCCTCCACATCCCTTCAGTCTTTCTAAATGTGACTAACTACTCCTTCTTGCTCACCACATCTACCTTTCCTCAGGAAAGCTGATATCCCACAACACTACTGGGTGAGCATTGGGCAGTGTTGGACCCTTGTCGGGATTCTACTCCAAAGGGTCAAAAAGGGTTTGCCTTCCTCCTTTCTACCCTAGCTGTCTTCTTGCAGGCCTAGGTAACCAGTACTTTTGGTTTTGGGTTGCTCCCTGCCAAATCTAACCCTTGCAGGGTGTGCACTCTGGAGGGTCGATGACCTGCACCCTCCCATATCCTATCCCTCTCCCCTCTGCTCCTTTCTTCAGTCTGTCTAGTAATATTCTCTCCATGCTCCTCCACCTACTCGGTCTCTGCTAGGGACTACCCTCTAACCTCAAGCTTTGAATCTGCAGTATTATATTTCTATTGTTTTGCCTTCTGTGCATAGTAAGTCACTCTACAGTAATTGCTTCAGGTTTATATCATTGTATATGTTTTACTTTTTGTATCTTGGTTTATGTATACTCCAATTGTTTCAAATTTATATCATAATAGGATGTTTTATTTTTGTTGTTTTTTATATGTGGATTATGTATACTCCAATTGTATTCCCACTTCCTCTCTCCATAGGAAGCATCTGGAAGCAAACTATTGTAGCTCAATATGCCTTTCCTGGTGAAACTTTTTCACATAAATAAATAATTATGAGGAGCAGTGGCCAAACAGCTGATAGCTCCCGTCTGTGCACTACAGCTCATTGGGCAGAGGTACCTGGGTTATTAATTGACTCTGGGTGGGGGAAAATTATACTAAGCTGAAATGCAGTGGTAGTAACACTCTAGGTAATTACCAATCTGTCACACTGATAGTAAAGAGTGTGAGTAGACCACACACAGGATAAAAATGTTAGAATTGCTTCTGACTGAGATTGATAAGTGGATGTAGTCTGTGGTGGTGGTACCGATTGGGGGTAGGGGAATGTTACAAGGTTTTCAGGCTGCTATGGAGTCAGGGGGACAGGGGACTGCTGACCTTGAGACATTTTGTACAAGTAGCTTTATTTTAAACCAACTTCACATTTGTGTAACCCAAGGAAGAAGTTACAGGCAAAGTTGCCAGGCAAAGTCACCAATGACAAATTTCCTATTAAACAGATAAACTTTGCACAATTACCTGCATCAGAGGATTTGGTGGCTTGGCCTTAAATTCAGTTGTGAATTAAAACTTTGCAACATCTCTAGCTGGGAGGATAAGAGGAGGAAGAGGGAAGGAGGCACCTGAGGGCCTCAAGGTGAGGCCAGAGAAAAGGGGGGAGACTGCATCCAGGATGCAAGGGGGAATGGGAAACGGTGGAGA
The DNA here is from genome assembly GCA_016271365.2 of Neoceratodus forsteri. Taxonomy (NCBI): domain Eukaryota; kingdom Metazoa; phylum Chordata; order Ceratodontiformes; family Ceratodontidae; genus Neoceratodus; species Neoceratodus forsteri. Next base: position 1,673,425,966 of record CM057449.1, on the reverse strand, counting down.
GGCTGAAGGAAGGGAGAGAGAGGGAAGGGGAGAGGTGGATATAGAGAAGGAAGGCAAGGATAAGCAGTAGGGGGATGGAGGTGAGGGAAAACTGGAGGGAAGAGTGATAGGGTTAGAAGCAATGTTATCAGAGGGACAGTAAGCAGATGTTGTCCTGTACTTTATCAGTTTAGGTGACGGGAGAGTAAGCTTCACCCTGGAAGGGAGGACACTGATTTAATCATTTGGGTGGGTGATGTGGGATTCACCCACATAGGAAGGAAGCCCTAAAATTAAACAAATGGGGAGATGTAGTCTTCACCCAGATAGGGAGGAAAAAGGACATTTTTGCTCTTAAAGTGTATTCATGTTATAAATTAATTCATTGCAAAAAGTTTGTTAATGCACCATTAGGGTTGGATTGTCAAAAGTAGGAAAATATGACAGGGTTCCCAAGCCTAACACCCCACTCTCACTGTGCATGCTGGAACAGGAATGTGGGGAACTTAAAGTTCCCAACCCCTACACCCCACCCCCTCTCTCTCGTCTTCCAACCCTAATACCCCACCCCCACCGTGCATGCAGGAACAGCTGTGATGGGTGTGCCTTGGCATTTCCAGCCCTAATGCTCACCTCATTCCAAGACTAAGTAAGGTAACATGGGTAAAGAATCACACAACTAATTTAGTTTTTAATTTGCCCTTAGGCTACTTGCCACACTATGTACCCTGCCTACAAAAACAAGCAATCTGCATTCGAAAACTATCTTGTTTTTACACTGCATATCTACTTTTTCCCATAGGAAATGATGGGAAATTAAAATTTAAGTAACTTTTGAACAGATTTGTATTTTTTAACCAAACCTTTAAAGGGCACACCTCTGGGGCAAAGGCTTTCAACCCTGAAAACTTCAAATCACAAGAAAAAGCCATTTCTGAGAAATGGCTGTTGAAATAAATTGACAAAACCCACTGAAATTTTGCATTTTCACCACTATGTATTTCAAAATCCATAAAAGGGATTCACATGAAATTTGGCATGTCAAGAAACCTTCCCCTAGCTGCAAATCCCTGGCAATTTTTTTGTGAATCCATTTTACTGTTGCAAAGTTATTAAAGTGCAAAGTTTGAGGTTTAACATTAAACTGCCCTGCCAGTCATAATATACTGGCACTACTGCACCAGTATAATAATACAGAATGATGCTACTTCAGACAGACTGCAAACAGAAGAAGAACTTAATAATCAGACCATTTAAGTTATATATAAATGTGTTTACTTCCCATAGTCTACCACCTATCCTCTCTAAAGGCTCCAGTTATCAAAGTCTACTAACCCAATGTATTTAATATTTCAAAACAGTTTATAAAGAGTAAAGAATGTAATACCGCTAGTTATTTTAGGTTAAAGATTCACTTTATTATTTGCATACTAGTTGACCTAATTAATTTTTTGAAATAAACTAGTCATTCTTAAATGGTTGGCTTATGTTACTGAAAACATTGTTATTCAAGTCCCTCAACAGCATTTGACAATGCTGACATTTGTTGCTCTGAAGGAGTAGGATAATCTTGTGCTACATTCAAATCATTTTCATATTGGGCTAAAAGAAAATTGGTTATTTGAACAGTCGCAAAGAAGACATACTATTTGCCTTATGAATAATCTGAACCTTAGCTGGTGCAAACAGCTGAAACTGGGCACCAGATTAGATGATATCTTGATGATAGGAAATACATTTTCTCCTGTGCTTTTGGGTGGAAAAAACAAAGTCTATAAAATGCTAAACTGTTGTCCTTTGTAGGTTAACATTCCTTTCATCCATGTCAACTTAAAATTCAGGGGACAGATATTCAACAATGGGAAAAGCAGAGTGCAAAGTTTTGCACTGTGCTTTGCCATTGCCCAAGAGTCAAAGGATGCTATATTCAGTCAAACAGCACACTGGTGCTATACAACTGAATATAGCGCTATGTAGGTGCAATGCTAAGTCATGCAGCACTGCCTCAACATGGATCCTTGCTGTGCAGAGAATAGCAGCACCAGATCTGATAGGCTTGATGTTCACAGTGACCCATGTGAATGAGCCCACTGGGCATGCAAGCGGCTAAGGGGCCATTTGCTTTCCCATTATGGGCTCATTTGCATGGGTAGCAGCAGTAGATTTGTGTGGGTCTGACCCCCCAAGTGCCCCATCCTGTATAATACTGGACAGTCCTTGGTGGCCCCATCCCTCTCCAATCTTCCCACCCCCTCTGGTCGGCAGCCTGCTAATACAAAATAGTATCCCTGGTGGCCAGTGTCCCCACCCTTTGATCACCATCCTGTGAAGGGAAGAGAAGTCCCTGGCATCCAGTGGTACTCCTCTGTCCCCAAATCCTGGACCAGTTTGCACAAGTATAATCCCTGGTATCCTGTGGTCTCCCCAGTTCCTGATACCTGGGCCTGTCATGTGAAGCACACTACCTGGCATCCAGTGGTCCCCCTGGTCCCCATTTTCCAGACCCATTATATTAAACAGACCATTAGTAGCCAGTGGCCCAGTGGCCCCACATCTCTGATCCCTGGCCCCATAACAAACACAAAATCCTGTTCTGTGCATGGGATGACTGTCAATAAGCAATGGTGCATGGCAAACAACCATTCAAAATATTCCCTGGTGTTCATTGGTACCCCCACCCTCCCATCTCCATTCCTTCATGTCATGCCCATAATCCCTGTCATCTAGTAGCCCCTACAGCACCAAACACCAGCCTGCCAACTCCCTCCTTACCTGATTCATTTGTGCTGCAGGATCCCATATGGTGACCAGCACAGCCCTCCTCTTCACTCCTCAGCAGGTCACCATATGAACAGACAGGGACCATGTATCCTATGTATAGTACAGGACTGTGTCCTCTGTATAGTACAGAGGGTGCACACCTTGTACTATATGTACCTTTTAACCTTTATATGGAGAGTGAAACATAGAAATAGAATTGGAATTATAATATAATCTAATTATCCTTATTCACAGTCTATTTCAGTTTTAGGGACAGGCAAAGTGGTCTTTTTGTGTAACCAATGACATATCATTTATTTGAAATTATTGTGGTGCAATACCACCCCTATGGTTAAAGTTGAGTAGGTACTTTAATGTTAAACCTCAAATTTTGCACTTTAATAACTCTGAAACGTTCAATGGATTTTCACTAAATTTTGGATGCACAGTCTCATGGGGTAGGTCTCTTGAATTGCTAAATTTTGCTTCAGTTAAATTTGTAGATTCCGAGCTGTGCATAGTGCAAAAACATTAAAAATCATGGATTCTGCAGATTTTTTGTCATCATGCTGCACCCAAATGTTTTGGAATTTTGGTCTCACATTTTCAGGGTTTAAAGGACTTACTACACAAAACTGCCTTTCACTCATTTGCTGAAAAAAATATTAATTAGTTCCAAAGTTACTTAATTTTAAAGTTTGTGGTACTGAACATGCTCGGTACAGTCTTTTGTATAGTTTCCTGGAACAAAAAAGGAATTTGGTCTCAGGAAAAATGATTCATTTTCATGAAGCCCATATCCTTTTTCCTGACAGAAAATTCCTTTTTCGTAAGCCGCCATGTTGTTTTCTCTTTTTTTTACTTAAAACTTGCACTGCTTTCCAAAATGGTGCCTAGCAGAGACACCAAAACATGTATCTTGCTCATCAGGACTTCCTTGTGTGCACTGTATTATTCCTGACTCCCAATATGTCCCCTTTACATTTTGTATTGTTTTTTACATCATTTTTTTGCGACTCACTTAGATAGTTTTTAGTGATTCCTTTTTCTTCTCACAAAAAAGAAATATCTCCCAAAAAAGGATTTTGGACTTTGTTTTTTTTTAACCCTTTTTGTGAGATAAGATCGTTTTTCATTAAAACAAAAAAGGATTCACAAAATAGGATCCTATCTTGTGAAAAAGGATTGAACAAACAACTAAGTCCAAAATTCTTTTTCGCAACATGGGATCCATTTCATGAAAACAGAAAAGGAATGATGAAAAAAGATCCTATCTCACAAAATAATATTTAAAAAAATCAGCTAAGTCCAATATCCTTTTTTGTGAGGCGGGATTCTTTTTCGTGAGAATGAGAAAGGATTCATGATAAAGGAACCTTACTTATGAAAAAGGAGAAAAAAATAATAATGAAGTCCAACATTCTTTTGCATGACAATTTATCCTTTTTTGCATGGATGAAAAATGCTGATGAAAAGGATTTACTGGCATGCAAAAGGATGCATACCCCATTTGCAGTGCCAGATCTTGCCTATAATCATTGGTGTCCGGTGGCACCCCCACCCTCCAATCCTCATATTACTTTTATTTTACAACTCCATTGGTAGCAGTGGCACCCCCTCCCTTCTGTGTCAGTCTCAAGCTGAAAATAAGAAAACAGTCCCTCAATGTCTTTATTTTGTTTCAAACCTGTAAAACAAAATGTCCACCATTGATTTAAACAGCAACCCTACCCAGTCTCCCACTGTGTACCCACCACAATACACCCCCAGACCTTCCATACACCCTCACTCACCTGAAGTGTTCCAACAGTGAAGATCCACTCTCTGATTGAAACTGCGTCTTGCTGCTGGAACCATCGACTGCTCTCTGATGAGTAAGGTAACTGCAGTTCAATGTATTTTCCAATCCCAGTTCCCTTACTTGTCAGACAGTAGTCACCGGTTCCAGCAGCAAGATGTACCTTCAATTGAAGAGTGGATCTTTACTGTTGGAACAGTTAAGGTGAGTGAGGGTGTGTGAGGGGTCAAGGGGAGTGCAGACTGGTGGGTGCACAGTGTGAGGCTGGGTGGGGTTGCAGGTCACATCAATGCTGGAGCTTTTTTTTTAAGTTTGAACAAAACAAAACCCACTGAGGAACCATTTTCTTATTTTCAACTTCAGACTCACATAAAATGATGAGGTGTGCCACTGGCCACCAATGGAGTTATAAAATGAAACTAATACAGGGATCAGAGGGTGGGGGGTGTCACTAGACACCAGGGGTATAGAGTGAGGGGACATAATGTTCAAAAAGGGAAAACTGAAGTGTGGTGGAGCACCACTGGGCACCATTGCTTATATGAAAAAAATATATATAACCGGGAGGGGGGTTAAGGGGTGTCAACAGACACCAGGGCTATTAACTATTAATTACTGGGGACTGGGCCACTGTTGGACTGTGGGGGGTGCCACTGAATACCAATGCAAATATAATAAAACCTTTATGGAAATTGGAGGCTGGGGAGGTGGTGCCAGTAGACACTAAAGGCCAGATATTCAAAACTCTGCACCTGGCGCAAATCCATAGCACTGGAATAGAGTTGGATTTGCACCAGGCTGCAATATTCAAAATCCCTATAAGTGCCGGAGCTGTGTGGTAGCGCCAACGCTAAAAGATAATAATATGCAGGGGTGGGGTTAGAAGAGGTCCCGGGAATGCCAGCAGTGCAGCATATTCAAATATACAGCGCTGCACTACAGGCAGTAGCATGACCTGTAGCGCAGCGCTAAATACCACCAACAGAAAGCTTGCGGTAATGCAGTGGTGCCCCCCATTGCAATTCCCAACCCCCATAGCAGTGCTACAGCAACAGTATCCCTGGTAGTCTAGTGGTTCCCCCCACCCCAGCATGATTTCTGACCCGCATAGCAGTGCTACATATATAGTATCTCTGGTAGTCTAATGCCCCCCATCGCAACTCCTGACCCCTGTAGCAGCACTACAGCAACAGTATCCCTGGTAGTCTAGTGGTCCCCACCACCCCCCCAGCATGATTCCCGATCCCGGTAGCTGCTTGAATAAATATATTCCCTGGTAGTCTAGTGGTCCTCAACCCCCCAGCATGAGTTCTAACCCCAAATCACAGAATGCCCTGGTAGTCTAGTGTCCCCACCCAGCAGTGATGGCCCCCGCTCCTCCCAAAAACTACCCATAAATGTAGCCGGTGACTGGCTCAGCCCTCCTCTCACCACCACAGCTGGCCGCCGACTGAGGAATGGATGAGCTCTACTGTATAGTACAGCTCATTTATTCCTCAGTCGGCAGCCGGCCGTGGTGATGAGAGGAGGGCTGAGCCAGTCGCCGGCTCTGTTCGTGGGTGGTTTTGGGAGGAGTGGGGCCATCACTGCCAGGAGGGGGGACACTAGACTACCAGAGCATTCCATGATTTGGGCTGGAGACTCATGCTGAGGGGGTAGGGGACCACTAGACTACCAGGGAATATAATTATTCGAGTGGCAACCAGGATTGGGAATTGCGATGGGGGGACACTAGACTACCAGGGATACTATATATGTAGGGCTGTTACAAGGGTCAGGAATCATCCTGGGGGGGTGGGGAGATCACTAGACTACCTGAGATACTGTTGCTGTAGTGCTGCTATGGGGTCCGGAATGTGATGGGGGGGCACTAGACTACCAGGGATACTATATATGTAGGGCTGCTACAGGGGTCCGGAATCATGCTGGGGTTGGGGGGACCTTGTTTCCTTTAGACTAGCAGTTGTGTTAATCACTGTGGCAGTTAATAATAATAATAACATTTATTTGATTAAGCTTCTTTCGAATTTCAAAGCGCTGTACAGTATTCATAAAAACAAAACACATGTACAAATACATGCAATATAAAATCAGAATAATACAGAAAATGCCTTGCCCCATAAAAAAGTCTTAAATGCCTGCTTAAAACTCCTCACCATCCTGCACTCCCGGAGCTGAGTGTTTGCAGCCATGTCACGTTATATGGTGAGCTTTATATCATGGCTGCCAATGATTGAAGCACCGGCTGTCTTGGGTTGGATTGTGGCAGTTTTGTGGACTTATTGACAGTGTCTGTAGCACTGCTATGGGGTTTGGAAATCGGGATGGGGCTGTCTTCCAGTGCATGCTTGAACTCAGGCAGTACATACATATATATATATATATATATATATTATCATACATATATATATATATATCTATATGTTGATGGATATATATCTATATACTGTTCTGGACTGCTTGCAGTGCTGCTAGGGTGAGGTGTATGCACTGCTTGTGCCTGCCACCACCCATATCTTGCAGCATCCAGCCTGAATTTCCATTCTGACCAACAGGGGATGCTGTGGGCATGCTTGCCCTGCAGCATCCAGCCTGTACTTTCATTCCAACCAAAAGGTGGAACTGTGTGATCCATGCAGTAGCACCGGGTGAACTGCATGGTAATGTATGCTAAGCAGCTCCTAATGGGATGCAAATATACCTGTTTGCCCATGGATTACCTAAGTATTTTTATTTATTTAGCTTTTGTTGACCGGGTAAGTGCACTAGACAAATCCTGCCTATTTTCAGGCATGACCCGGGGGAGGGGGATACAGATGAATCCCAACTGACCTTGAACCAGATTAAGCTGTTGGTGGTATTTTTAGTGAATGAGGGAAATTTGGCCAGGACACCAGGGAAATTCCCCTACTAGCAGTCTGTGAGTGGATTGCGATGGAGGAGGACGTGCTGGCAGAGACTCTGCTGAGGGAGCTTCCTGAGCTTAGGGTATAGGCACGGCCTGCTACGGAGCTTACCGAAGAGGTGTCTTCTGGAGATATGCAGGCTTCTCAGCGTGCAGTTGGGAGTTGTAAGATGGAGGATGTTGTGGTTACGGGTGTTGGGCAGCAGGATGCCGTTGCCATGTCAGCTTCTTCGGGAAAGGAGCTTGGTGGGGATCGCAGTCCCATTGTGATGCTGGAAGCACTACGGACTGCTGAGCAGTTGGAACCCGCAGCTATCGCGAGGGTAGTGTCAGTGGCAGAGGTAGTGGTGGAGTCGGTTGCGGAGGAGAGACGCACTGGTGGTGCGAGTATGGAGACAGTTTCTATAGCAGACTGGTCAGAGGATTTGGCGTTATCACAGGCTGGGTGTATTCAGCAACTGAACGGGAGATGGATTCCGGATCCTACTTGGCTGTCCTTTTCACCGATGGAATCGGGTCCTCCCCGAAAGCTTGTGAAGGAGGGTGAGTTGCCTTTTTTGGGAACTCAGTCTGAGTTGGGACAGCCTTCAGAATTACATGGGAGTTCTCCTTCTGACAGTATTCTGAGGGCTGGGACGGATATTCCATTGCGGCATCCCTCTGTACAGTTGCAAGATGATCAGAAGACTAGGAGGGGTCCTCATTTTGCAGACCTCTTCAAACGTAATAAATTGGAACAGGCCCCGAGAAGGACTGCGGTCCGTTTCCGTTATGGGGTGGTTTACCTGAACATCCGGATAGGCTTTATGTGGTGAGGAAACTGTTACTGGACTCAATGCAATTTCTGCCTGTGGATATTTATGCTTTGATCAATATCCGGTGGGAGGATACGTTTGATATTAGTTTCAAACAGGTGGCTGGTTTGGATAAGTTCTGGCAGAAATATGAATGTTGTAAGTCCTTGCATCTATGGCTACCTTTCTGGGCTATTCCCATCACTAAACCTTTATTTAAAACTATTAACGTTATGTTTAGGAATGAGGGGGTGAATGTGGGGGATATTTTGTACTGGTTGGAACACAAATGCATGGTTCTGGGCCCTCCTGAGCTGATTCTAGATACTGAAGGGATTTGGACTGGGGCATGGCGTTTTAAAGTTAAATTACATGTGATAAATAATGAAGTCTTACATGTTCTGAATAGTTTTTTTTTAGGTAAAGACCGGGGAGTGTGTTTCTATCTGGGATAACCTAAAGCATGCTATCGATGTGGTAGTCAACGGCATTTAAGCAGTGCTTGCGACAAAGTTAAATGTGCACTATGTGGGGATTTTGATCATGATAGCAAGGTTTGTAGAAATGTGTTTCGATGTAACCTCTGTGAGGAGTCTGGCCATGCATATCATCAATGTCCTTGGGCTGGCCAGAATAGACAGGGGGGTTTGAATAAAGAAGATTTGATATCCCAGGCTCAGGGTAGATGTCAGTCTCATCAGGCCCCTCCTCAGTGTAGGGATTATACTCCTACTGCTGGCCGAGGTCAGGCGATGGTCCATGAAGTCCCTGTTGTAAACCACTGTGAAGTGGAAAATACTGGGGGATCAATCTGAAATTCTGGTTCCCCAACAGACTTCAGATCTCACCCCCTTTCACAAAGCTCTGAGCCCTCCATTCTACATCCTCCTGTAGAGGACCTTGTGGTGGTGCCTGCTTCAGACATTCCTTTCCAAACTCCTCGAAGGGTGACACGAGCTAGCAGTCGCACGGTAGGGTTGGGTGGGGTCTGCCTTATTCATAATTCCTTTTCAGCATTATCTGACCTTGAGGGTGAGGTAGGCCCTTAGCTGCTGAAAACTGATGAGACCTCTAGCATGGAAATTAAGGATGAGGGGGAAACAGAGTTGTTGGAAGGGAAAAAGAAAAAGGGTAGAAAGCAAAAACAAGATAAACCCTGAATGTACAACCTTTTGTTTTTATGGCCTGTTTTAACATTGTATCTCTTAATTGTTGTAGCATAAGGAGCTACAGGAGACGCTTAATTTGCCTGCAGCAGTGTAGGGATTTCATTGTAGATGTCATCTTTCTACAAGAGACACATTTGTCTTCTCTGCTTGAGGTGACTCAAGTTAAAAAACTCTGGTGGGATGGCCCTTCTTTTTGGTCATTTGGGGAAGATGCTGTGGATGGGGTGGGCATTCTTTTTTCTCACCCTTCTGTTCGCGTCACATGGTTGGTAGATGTTCAGCCTGGCCGGGTGTTAATTTTGGACTGCTTATTTCACGGATTTAGTTTCAGACTGATTAATACCTATGCTCCTCAAACGAAGACATCTCGTATTGCTTTATTTAATCAACTAAAACCTTATTTATTCACCTCTAAACATGTGGTTTGGGGGATATGAATTGTAGTTTGGATATTCGAATTAAAAATGATGTTCAGCAAAAAACGTATTGTGATGTTCATGCTCTTTCACAGACGGTAGCGGTGGCTAAGCTGAAAGATGCTTTCAGAGGATTACATACCTCTACTGGCTTTACTTATAGAAGGGCTTCTTTTCAAACTAGAATTGATTACTTTTTTCTTTCTCAATATTTAATCCCTTTGGTTTGTTCAGTACTGCCTTGCGATTTTTCGGACCATAGGGTTTTATATGGTAAACTCTGTTTACACCAAATTCCTCCTTTTTTTCCTGCTTTTACCAGTAGATGGATGTTGAATTCCCTCTTATTGTCTGAAGCAGTTTTTTTGGCCCAGCTAAAGGATTTTATGATCCTTAGGAAATCGGTGGCCGTGTTTTTTTCTGATTGGATCACATGGTGGACAGACACCAAATTAGCACTAAAGAATTTTGTTATTGCTTATGGTACACGGAAATGTTCTTCGGAATATTTACAATATTTAGATTTCAGGAATCAATATTATAAATTACAGTCACATCCCTGGTCTCGGGATTTGGAGGTTCAGTCTCAGATGAAGTTTGCTAAGCAAAATATGCTTCAGTACCAGTACCAGAGGGCTGCTTCGCTTCATGCTGGACTGAAGATTGGTACCCACCAGCAACCCTTTCAGGACCCATACATGGCATGTAAACATAAAATCGAGAACAGGCTTATGACAGGGCTTCGGGATTCCTTCGGGTGTTTGAAAATTTCTTTAGCAGAAATGATGGTGGTTGCTGAAAGTCAGGTTTCCTCACAGTTTGGTGAGGAATTTATTCCGACTGTGTCTTGGGATGATGTTTTCCATTCTCCAGTCCCTGCTATTTCTCAAGCAGATGCTGATCTATTACAGGGGCCCATTACCCCACTGGAGGTGCAAGCAGTCATTGGCTCACTCCGTACTGGGGTTTCACCAGGTTTATATGGACTAACGAATGAATCTTATAAAGTTTTTATGGAAAATATGTGTGTCATATTGACCGCTGTCTATAATGATATTCTTCCATTTGGTTTTGGTGATTCAAAGTTTAATTTGGCCATTTTAACTTTCATTTTTAAAACCGGTGATGCCTCGGATTTTGGTAATTGGAGGCCAATTAGTCTCCTAAATACTGATTACAAGATTCTTTCTACTATATTGTGTAAATGGCTTCAAGTGGTGGCACAAGGGGTGCTTCATCCGACACAGACGTGTTCTATCCCTCACTGGTCGATTCAACAGAATTTAAAACTCCTGCGGGATGTGTGTGAATTTGGATCTCAAAAAAAGCTATCTGGTTTTATTCTGGCTCTGGATCAAGCAAAAGCTTTTGATTCTGTGTCCCACGCTTTTCTGTTTCAGGTGTTAAGTAGATATGGGTTCCTGAGGGCCTTTATCCAGTTTCTTAACACATTATACACCCAGGCTGGCTCTTGCCCACTTATTAATAATTATTTAGGTTCAGAAATTCAGTTGAAGCGCGGGGTTCGGCAGGGTTGTCCTGTCAGCCCGTTATTGTATGCTTTTGTATTGGACCCCCTTTTAAGGGAGATTGAAAATAACAGGTCAATTCAGGGTTTATCTTTTTCACTTACTTTACCTGCCCAAAACATTTCTGCATATGCGGATGATATATGTTTATTGGTGGTAGATGCCCCTTCTGGATTAGAGGCACTACAAGTGGTTACCCATTTCTCGGACTTAAATGGCACTAAGCTAAATTATGAGAAATGTAAATGTTTGGCAATTGGAGATGCTCCAGGTCTTCATGATATTGGGGGTATTTTAGTCTCTGATTCCCTTACCATTTTAGGTCTCCTCTTTGGAAAAGGGGATTTAGCCTTTTTTAACTGGGAGAAGTGTCTTGTTACAGGAGAACGGAAAGTACAACAATGGAAATCCTGGGGATTCTCGAAAAAGAAGCGGGTGTTAATTATTAAGAAATTTTTATTGCCCATTTTTTTACATGTATGTTCAGTTTTCCAGTGCCAATTTCTTTAGAAACGAGATTATATAGTTGTTTTTTTCAAATGGTGTGGGGTAATCGATTAAACCCAATTAAACGCGCTTTTACTTATTTGAAGCTTAATCAAAGGGGTTTAGGGATGATTAACCCTATCATATTTTATCACTCCTTTTTCATGATTGCTTCTTTTCAAAAAGATGTCAAGCCTCAGGATCATCCATGGTCGGCGTGGACTCAGTTGTTATTTCTTCTTTTTTGTCTCATTGGGAAGGTGGAGGTGTTCCTAAAAAGAATATGGCGACTGCAGCACCTTCCTATGCAGATTCTGCAGTTAGAAAACTGCGGGAATGGAAATTGGGTAAGGCACAATTACATGAGGTTCCTAGAAAAGAATTTTATTTGGAAATTATGAGGAATTATTTCTATGTTCAAGTGGATTTCTCTTTTTGTACCCCTACTAAACTCTCACAGGCCCTTCGTCTCTTAATGGATCATAGGGTACAACCTAATATGTGGGATGTCCAATGGCTTTGTTGTCATGGGAAGCTGGGCATCCGGGGTAACTTAAAACATAAACCGATTACTGACAGAGTGTGTCTCAGACCAGGTTGTGTTGAACAGATCGAAACATTAGAACATTTCTTCCTAGTCTGTCCCTATGTTACTTTCTTTTGGTTGGACTTGGCCATTCGGTGGGGATGGAGTGTGTTGAGACACATTACCTATCAGAGCTTGATTTTGGGGGATTATTCAGGTTTTCTAAGGAGGTATCATCCAAGTACATTGAATGTGATTTTTGCATGTATTAAATATCATTTATGGCAAGCCAGATGTCAGTTCTCCTTGCAGCACACCCTTCTTCCTAATAGTGTTATTCTTAACCGTATAGAACTAGCGTTAGGGAAGCAAAAGAGTTTTGAACATCGAACCTTGGATAATCATGTTTTTCTTAGTTTTTGGAAAAATATTATTTGGCTTTAATGAATGCTGTATGTTTTTTGTTCTCTTATTCCTTTTTGGACCCCTCCTGTAGAATTTTTTTTTTGGATAAGTATTATCTTCCTGAATGTATCACAGTTCCTTAAGAGTTATAATTTCTGTTCATGAATTATGTTGTTCCTGTTTTTTTTCTCCTATTTTTTCTGTTGTTCTCTTTACTGATGTATGGTTTATTTTCAAATAAAAATTTCCCCTACTCTTTTCGATAAGTGCCATGGGATCTTTAACATCCACTTGAACTACCATCAATCCAGGCAGATGGGACCTCGGTTTAACGTCTCATGCGAAAGACGGCACCTCAGAAGTGCAGCACCCCTCTCATGCTGTACTACAATGTCAGTACTGGGATATTAACACAAGTGCCAGATGTGGGAACTGAACCCACAGCCCTCGGATCTCCCGGCCTCAGAGGTGAGTGTGCTACCTACTGAGCCACTGACACTGATAACATAGGCTCATTTGCATGGGAGCTTTGAATATAGCTCCAGTTTGCCCCGGGGTAACCAGTTTGCACCAGGCCAATGTGTTAGCACTGTGCAATCAGGTTATCCCCAGGCAAACCTCGCTTCAGCATAGCACAGTTCTGCAGTGTGTGGCTTACATTGTTGTTTGCGGTCATACCTTTCAACTGTCCCTGATTTTCAGGGACTGATTTTACCTCACAGTTTTACTCTGTCCTTCATAAACATTGTGTTTCTGTGACCAAACAGTGGGGGTTGTAAGTATACAATAATGTCAAACATTAATGTTACTGACGTGTTCTTCCTTAAAAAATGCATTTTACACTAAACCACTTATTCTACCAGCTTCCTGAGTGGATACCACTAATTTGTAAGGTGTGTCCCTGATTTTAAACATTTGTCCTTGTTTGTTTTAAGCCTTGTCTCTGATTTATGTGGCAGGAGGTTGATAGGTGTGTTTGCAGTAGCTGTGAGACATCTCTGTGCAATCACACACAATGTTGTCCACCTGCAATACTGGCTTGTTACAGAGTCTAATGAGCTGCAGTTGCAGTTTGCACTTCCCTGTTGCTATATTCAATGCTGTCTTATTCCCAGGCTATTTTTGCCCTGCACTCCCAGACTGGTTTGCCCGGCTTCCTTAGACTGCTATATTCAGCAAGATTAGCATCAGGCTATTTCCTTTTCAATATAGCTTGCTTTGTGCTCGGACTAAGTTTTCCCACCGGGCAGTGCTAATTTAACCCCAGTGCAAAGTTTTGAATATCTGGCCCTAATGCTATTAACTTAAAATTAATGTGGACCCAGCACAAATGTAGGGTGGGGGTCCAGTGAATACCATGAAACAGACAAATTTCAGTTACAAACATAAAATCTGAAAAAATTATGTATGTGTGGGACAGCAGGATGCCAAGATACAATTATACTATCTCAAAAAGTAAGGAAAGAAACTGCAAAAAACTTAGTTGATGCACAAGTTAGGGCCAATGCAACAAACGTTGGGAAATGTGGCATTAGGGTTAAAAACCCTAACACTCCCCTACCACAGGCAACATATCAGGTGTGGGGTGTGCCTTTGGGTACTCAAGCCTAACACTCACCCCATTTTCCTGCACTCTCTGCATCTAACCTTATTTACAGATGGAATGGAGTGAGCATTAGGTTTCAGTACCCCAAGGCACACCCCACACATGGGGGGATAGGTTTTTAAACCTAACAACATATTTCCCACCTTTTGTTGCTTTGACCCTAACTGATGCATTAGTGAAGTTCTTTGCAATTTATTATATATGATAGTCTAAATTATATATAATAGTCAGAATGCACTTTTTGTGTATTGTGCTTTTTTTTGTAACTAACTGTAATGATTTTAATGATCAAACAATAAAGATATAACTACTACTTCAGTGTACATCTATAGTACAGTTCACATGAAATTTATTGTACAGCCAATGAACAGCCAGTTAACATTTGAGCTGCTAAGACTACATAGAAAATCTCTTATTCACTGGTATCTGGTTGTTCAGCTATTTATGCTGAGCTCTGAATGAGTTGCCTGAATACTTTCAGTTGAAAGCCACATTCCGCAGCTGAAGGGAATAAAATAATCAATTAGTTAGCAGCTCACTGCTGCCACATAAAAAGAATGGGTTGCAAAATGGCAGCATAATTAATCTTAATGTAAACTGTACTGTATATGGCTGAGGTACGTTACATATAGAGAAAATTCATTCATTTGCTAATGCTTTTTTTTATTTTTCTTTATTCATGTTTTTCTCTCTTGTGCCCCACCCACACTGATGACTATAGGGCTGATGTCCTTTTCCTGGGAGAAGCAAGTGCTGCCTTTCATAGCCTATGCCAGTGCTGTTCATTGTCATTCAGAAGAGGGTGCACAATTTTTTAGGTGACCTAGGCCTTCTCTTTCCTATAGTGGAAAGGTTGCATTTGTAACTTACCTGGCCTTCAGCTGGCACCAGTGTGGGATTAAGTAAAGTGCACATGAACTCTGTTCTCCCAGGTGGAATCATGCATAAACTAAACCAGCAGCAAGAATAGCACATTATCCTGGGTGTGCATACATCATCTGAGTGCAACAGGTGATCTGTACTACAGGCACACAGTCTATCTGATGCTAGTCGAGTTGAACTTGACAGCAATGTCCACTTGGAAACTGAAATTGTAATTTAGAAGTTCCATGTCACTTACACAAAGTTTTTTACAGTGGACTGCTGATGTGCCAAGTCATGGAAATCACAAAGCTAGCTCGTGGTGTTTAAACTACAATGTTCGGCAGTGGCATCAAAAGTGAAGTTGCAGTCCCCCATGGGCTGAAATCTAGGATAATGCTCAACACATTCTAAACCATCTAAAATATCAAAGATGAGGAGGTTAATAAAAACACATAAATGATCTCTTAGCAGGCAGGCAGACATCACCTATTGTACCAGTTAACTAAGGTCAGAATGGCTCCATTTAGAAAAGCATTGGTCCGTATCACTTTAGAAATATTAGCTTATTTTTCCTCCTGTCAGCCCCCACAGCTCCTCACTCCATCAGGGTTCTAAATTAGCCCACACCACCAACATTGGATAAATGTCATGCTGCCATAGTGTTTGTATTGGTTCCCCAGGTGGTTCAACATCCTTTCAACTCTGGAATATTCCTGTCAGGGGACTCTCTTTCTGCCACCAAGTTTGAAAAATGGATCCAGGCTCATGTTGGCACCTTGGAGCATAGTCAAGTGCATTGAGGAGTTACAGCATGTGGCATGCAAAAGCCAATATCCAGTGTACTTTGGTCAGAATAGATTTTTTTCTGCTTTGCTCATACTCTCCTTCACATACATACACACACAACTGCACCCTGGGGGTTCTTTGTGGTCCACTGTCCCCCACACTACCAGGCACTTCATCTATAAGGGCCTGATCCACAGAAAGGACTGGATACTTTCAATCACTCATATGGCACCACAACCCACACATGGGTTGTATACAGACCCCTGTCTCAGGAGGAGGAGGAAAGGGACAAGGAAATGATAGAAGACATCCTTAGGATGGCAGAGAAAGGGAAAATATTGCTGATGGGGGAGCTGAATATGCCAGATGTTAACTGGAGCACCTTTGCTGCAGCCACATCCCAGAGCAGGGCCATTCTCGATACCCTACAGGGGTATGCCTCAGGCAGCTAGTTTTGGAACCCACTCAGGAGGGAGCAATCTTTGACCTGGTACTCTCAAATGGGGACAGAAAGAGGATCTCAGATCTAGAAGTGGGTAGCCATCTAGGAACAAGCAACCACTAAAAAGTGTGGTTCATAATAAACTTAGCTGTAGATTCAAGCCATTCAAAAGTGAAGATTTTGGACTTCAGTAAAGCTGATTCTGTCAAAATGGGAGAATGCCTCAGAAAAGCACTAGCAAACAGGCAAGAAGATGGGGTGGAGCAACAATGGGGAAACATCAAAACTGCCATCACAGAGGCAACAAGCCTTTGTCTGAAGCAAATAAATTAAAACGAAAGAAAAAAAAACACTATGGTTCTCAAAAGAGGTGGCGGGGAAGGTTAGGGAGAAAAAGATAGCATTCAGGAAGTATAAGGAAACATAGAAGAAACAGGACAGAGACCTGTACCAGTTAAAGCAGAAGAAAGTGGGGAAGGCAGTCAGAATACCAAAGGCCCAAACCAAGGAAAAGATAGCCAACTCAGTTAAGAAGGGGGATAAAACCTTTTATACAGTAGGCACATTAGGGAGCAAAGAAAGACTAAGGCAGGGATACTGAGGCTGAATAAAGAAAAAGATGGTTGGGCAGAGAGTGACAGTGGAAAAGCAGGGATACTGAATGATTACTTCTGCTCAGTATTCGCAAAGGAAGAGCAGGGGGAGAAATCTAATCCAGTCAATAGAAGCACTCTGGATAGGGTGTTGATATTAGTCCTTTCACAGAAGAAAGGGTTCTGAAAGAACTCCAAAAACTGAAGCCAGATAAAGCAATGGGGCCTGATGGGATTCACCCCCAAAATCTAAAAGAACTAAGGAAAGAAATAATAACACCACTGACTACCCTTTTTAATAAATCATGGGAGAATGGTGTAGTACATGAGGACTGGAGGGGGGCAGATGTGATTCTCCTTCACAAAAGTGGGAGCAAGACAGAAGCCAGCCCGGTGGCACTGAGGGTTTAGGTGCTGGATGCCACACCTCACTCCACGCTGGTGACCCGGGTTTGGGAATGAGCATGGATCATCAGAGGTCGGCAGGGGAAGAGAGGGATTGAGCACCAAACGGCTGCTCTTCCTCTCTGGGTAGGGTTACTGGTCCATCCCACTGTTATATTGCCACCTTCTGGGTGATCCCGGGAATGGCAATGCAGGTCAGGATGCACAACGAGAGGGGCACTGCTAGCCGAGAGCCCGAGTAGGAACAGCGTCTATACGTATGCCTCCTCATTGGCTCTCCCAGTGTGCTGGCAACTGCAGGAGATGAAGCAGAAAAGGAGAAAATGGAGCCCATCACTCCTAGGTGACTACTCCTCTGATGCCAGCCCACGTCAACGGTGCTCATCAGGGCAGACTCCAATGTGTTTTGCCAACTCCATCGTTATTAGGGGAGGGTTCGGGCGGTCCCTTCCTCGCCCTCCCGAGGGGTGTACCGGGATACCAAAAGGAATCATTGAGCAGGGAGAACACTCTAGGAGCAGACTCCTGGGGGTACCATGGACATGTGGAAAGGTGGATTGAGGGTGTCTTATTGAGTGGAGGGAAGGTGTGGTAAGGAGAATAAATATAAGGTTAAAAAAAATACAGAGACAGAAAACTACAGACCTGTCAGTTTGACCTCAGTGGTATGGAAAATGATGGAATCACTTCTGAAGGAAAGAATTGAGTACCTAGAGGCCAGTGGGGCAGAGGACCCAAGGCAGCATGGATTCACAGCAGGACGGTCATGTCAGACAAATCTAATTGATTTCTTTTACTGGGTGACCAAAGCAGTAGACCTCCCAGGGCTGTGTACATTGCCTACCTAGAGTTTAGCAAGGCATTTGACACAGTCCCGCACAAAAGATTAATAAACAAATTAGCCAGCCTGGGAGTGGGTCCCAGGGTGGTAGCCTGGGTAAAACACTGGCTGGACAATGGGAAACAGATGGTAATAGTAAATGGAGTCCACAGTGAAGAAAGG